>UESW01004505.1:0-58342 GCA_900491605.1 Calamus simplicifolius
ATTTGGGTAGAAGCTAATCCAAGTGTTTAGCTGAATTGTTGATTAGTTATTGAGTTATTTTAGTTTGATTCAATAAGTCATTTAGTATTTCTAATGTGATATCAGAACTCTATGATGAGATTTTAAATTGTTAATAACATTATATTTGAATTTGATTACTTTGATTTAATGGATATTAGTTATTTCTAATTGAATTTAATTGATTATATCATCTTATTTGAGTACGATGCCTTGCACATTGTGGGATTTATCCTACATATATATAGCTAGTGTTACATCCTATGATGCATTCTAGGGTCTTGGGTGTGACATTGTACATCTGAACATCCATTAGGTATTATAGATATAGGTAACGTTAGTCTCCAACTTGAATTACAGCCAAACCCCACATTCAATGAAACAACATAGCTTCAATATCTACTTAGAGGGCTATCATGCTCCCAACCTGAAGATTGATGCAGGATATAACAATTTGCTGCATAAGCAGTAAATAAATCTCATGGCATAAAAAACATCTTACAAAAACATATAATCATTACATTTAACTAATAGCAATAAATTAATTATTCATTGAATTAAATTAAATAAGTTCGGACATACGGCGAATAACTAAAAGACTCAAGAACACTTAGTGTTCTTTATTTTAGAATCCTATGCTAATCTTTTAGTTATTGACATCACATTTGAACTTGTTTAGTCTAATTCAAAGGATAATTAATTTATTGATATTAGTTAAAACTAATTAATTGTGTTTTTGTAAGATGTCTTGCATATCAAAGATTTATTTTCACATATGTGTAGCAATGTTATGTCCTAAATCGACTCTTAGGTTGGGGTGTGACAATCCTCTAGGAGATATTGAAGCTATGTTTTTTCATTAAGTGTAGGGTTTGGATGTTATTCAAGTTGGAGGCTATTTACCTAAATTTATAATACCCAATAGATGGTCAATTGTATTGTCATGCCTCAAACCCTGGAGTGTATTACAGGATGTAACAATGCTTTGCATATACATAGAATTAAATATCATGATATGTAAGGTGCTCAACTCAAAATAAGATCACATAATCAATTAAATTCATCTAGTAATAAACTAATTATCCATTGAATCAAACTAATCAAATTCATATATAACATCAATAGCAATAACTAAAAGATTATCGTAGGATTCTAATATTACCTTAGAAATAGTAATATTTTTGAATCAAAACCAATTCAACTCAATGTCTACTCAGAAATTCAATTAACATTTGGACCAACTTCTATTCGAATCCCTTCCTATGGCTCTATATTTGTAACAAAAATGATAAAAATATCTATGAGCTAATACTCAGTAAGTAGACATAACAATAATTAGAAGGATCAAGTAAGTACCGAATCAATTTAAAATATATGTGCTCTAAATAATTTTTTTATAAATACTTTCCATAGTAAATAATGCATGACATTGAAATTTACAAATTAGTTTTCACATTGATAAAACTTGGACATGCATTTTAAGTGTATGATAATAACTCTATGGTCAATAAACCATGGCTGCATATAATCTCTATAACCGAGCCAGTTCTTTGCATATAACCTAGCAAAGATGGGTCAAAAATAGTTCAGTGTATATTTTTCCTATAGAGGAAGGTTCTAGTATCACTAGAATTCATATAGCCTCAAACAATAGGGATAATTAACATGTCGTTGGTCACCATACCATAAATCATTGTTTGATCGAGAGTTTATAGTATATATTTATACATATCACAACTTATTTCATATACAAATAGCTCACAATTTACTCATAATTTTTAATAATAGATTTAGAAGCAAATTGCAATATGATTAATAATTTTCATTAGAAAAATTAAATAAGGAACATATGTAAAATAGCATAGCACATAGTTACTGAATCCAAATTTTCAAAAACAAAATATATAAGAAATTTATAAACTTGTAATTCAACATTTATTTAATAAAATCTGATTAAATATACCTATTGCATACATATAACTATATAATTTTGAATTTAAATACTAAGCACAATAAAATTTTTAAATAATTTTGTATAATTTAGAAATATGATAATTCAAACATATAAATTTTAAAACATAATAATATTTGATAGATTTATCTAATCTAAGAATTTCATATAAATAATTAAAATACTTATAAATTCAGAAATCTAAATTTTAATAGTTTTAAAAAATACTCTAATTGTCATCGGACTATTTATCTTGACTTGTTCCATATTAGGATTAAGTCAAATCAAAATTGGATCTCCAACCCATCTACATTGATCAACTAATATTATACTAAAATCTAATTCTATTAAGGTCAAAATTTAAGTCTCAAGGCATTAGAACTTAATCAATTAATTACCTATAATTTGAGTTTTAAAGCAGTTAGCGCGCGTCCAGGCCATCTATAGTGCACCTGAGACTAAGTTTGAATCACCAACGATTCAAGTGAACAAAAGAGAGCGAAACAAGAATAATAAAATAATAAAGTATAAAAATCTAATAATCCCAATGGAGACGATAGAGAGAAGAAGACAACCATCGCAATCGGTGAAGGCAGCGCTCGGCTGGTCATTGACGTAAGCGGCCCAGCCGGAATAGGGTATAGGAGTCACAGGAGAGACAGCAGCCTGGATGACATCGGCTCGCCATGTCCGGTGAGTGATGGCGGGGGGCTAAAAGGCCCCAACTTCAGCCATGAATTCACCCTTAAACGGAGCTATATCTTTTGTTTTTTTAAAAAAATTTGCCATAGAATCTCTTATGACTGAACCCAAAATGATCTTTAGTAGGTTCTCTGGTGGACCAGACTTGTGTATAGAAGCTTGTGCAGTCACTTACGAAAAAAATCCCCATGAACTCAATCTAAATAAAAGTCTTTTTTCAGTACATTTCTTTAAGAACCATGCATGGCACATCGTCCAAAAGCAGCAGTAGTTATTTCAGTAAAATCTCAGAGAAACCAGAGGCTTAGAGCTGTAATTCGACTGCTTCTTATTCATGCCTATTATATCTCATAGAGTGCTGGCAGCAATGATTCGGTTTCCCGCAAATGACAGCTATCCATTTCCATTGCTCAGAGTTACTTGTTGAGTCATCACGACTGTTCATTCATGGCAGTAATTCATACAAAGTAGGCAAGAAATAGAAAGTGAAAAGTTTGGGTGATGGATGACCATGCTAACAAAGCTCAGATTTATCCCACATCACCTCTCCTGACATAAAATTCCCTGCGAGGAATTGATCCAATTTGCTGCGTTTAACAGTGATGATCTTACATCAAGGTAATTATGTTCACGATGCAATTATACAAAATAGGACAAATCATCTGATTTATCCATAACAATCCCATCTGTCATACTTCTCTCCAGCAAATTAATTGACCTTCTAATGGATCATTAAGCAATGATCAAGATTCATATATCACATCCTATTATTCTCTTTCACTTTTTTTCCTAATGAGCAGACTACTCTTTTTTTTGCCTCTATTATATTCTTACATTAAAGCAGGAGTAGGGAACATAATAAGAGTTCAGACATAGATGGCTTTTGTCTTTTAAATATCTTACGTGACATATCAAAAATAGCCTTGCCTGAAGCCATGCATTCCCTTCACAAAATGCATCCATCATGAGCCAGCCTTTCTCTGACAATGCTTGAGAGAGATTATCAAAAGATGAAATTGTGCCTTCAACGTTGAAACTAATCTTATTATTTCATCGGTTGTGAACACTACCATTCCATTAAAATTCCTCTTAATCACTAGTAAAAGCAAAAGCATGGCACACCTAATAACTGTCCTTGAACACCATGCACAACCAACCGTTGCTAAACTAAAGCCGTTAGTAACTCTTGTATGTCACATGATCAAATCCATTCAGCATAACTAACATCTCCTATACATAGAAGTCATGGTTTGAAATCCTTTTGACATACTGCTGGTTTTTCCCCTACAAGCAGAGTGAAAACTCAAAACATTCACATTCCTTTTTTTTTCGATTGCATACTATCATTTCAATACTGTCACAGGCATTTCGATTACAGTGCGCATAAACTATCACTCATGAGCTGTTTCCATTGAGTCTAGTGCCCAAATTTTGTAATGCCTTGTTTATAATAATAATAAGTGACGCTTTAGGCATAAGCGAGGTGAAATCACAGCTTGAATAAATTTATAAGTTCTCTTGCAAACCAATTTGTTTATAATAATAACGCCATGGGACCCAACACTTAACCAGAAATTCTATAGTGATGCACATGGAGGTTGTGGTACAAAGCACCGAACCCTTGGAGGAGGTTGATGGCGAACTCAATAAACCAAAGAACAGTTCACCAAGTGACATCAGAGCTCCATATGTTCTCTAAGTGTAGAGAATGGAAAGATACGAGGGACATCAAAAACTCTCCCATCCTTGGACCTTGTCTGTATCTAAAAGGTTTTTGAACTATTTGTAAAGAGTTCTTCAGCATTTTTCTTGGTTCTCTGTATCCTTAGGCCTGGTCTGTATCTGATTCTCTTCTTAACAAAATTTTCTTTGGTGGCCTTGCATCCTTCTCCACCAAAAAAGAAAAAAAAAAAGAGTCAGTAAGGATACGAACATTGTCACCCTCCTCAACTCAAAGGGAGGGGACAAGGCCCAAGGAACGCCTCCCTCCTCCTCTATAAATTCCTCTAAACTCTCTGTAATATCTTAAAAATAATTCCATGTTGAATAAAAAAAAAGGTTTAAGTGCTTATTAAGTTCACCTGCTATCAATTAACTTCTACTTTAGTTTTTGGCCTACATGATTTCAGCCCGCTAATGAATTAATTGGGCTAGTAGGCAAGCTTGGGAATCCAAGTGTAAAAAAATTGGTAGGTATGAGAAAAGGGATTGTAATACCCAAAAAATAGTCTCATATCAGAATTAACTACCACTCTGTCCAAGTCATTTGCTATCAATTAACTTCTACTCGGTTTAATCTTGGCTGAGTTTGAATGCAATACAGGAAACAACCTTCTCTAGCATTTAATTGGAGATATGATTTAGATCAACCCTTATCTTACCTTATGTTTGAGGGAAAATACATAGGGCTGTAAGATATAGATAAAATGACCCTGACCTTACCCTATGTTTGAGGAAAATACATAGGGCTCTCATCACTATAGGATGTAGATGGGATGACCCTTACCTTACCCTCTAATTTAAAGGAAAATACATAGGGCTCTAATCACTATAGGATGTAGATAGGATGACCCTTACCTTATCCTATATTTGAGGGAAAATACATAGGGCTCTCTCATCACCACAGGATGTATATAGGATGAACTTTATCTTACCCTATATTTAAGAAAAAAAAATATAGGGCTCTCATTACCACATGATATAGATAGGATATAGTAATGTAGAAAGGATGACACTTATCTTACTTTGTGTGAGAAAAAATATAGGGCTCTCATTACTATAGGATGCAGATAGGATGATGTTTGAGAGAAAAAAAACACAGGTCTCTCATCACTGCAGGATGTAGATATGATGACCCTTACCTTATGCTATGTTTGAGAAAAAACACATAGGGCTCTTATCACTGCAAGATGTAGATAAGATGTAGTGATGTAGATAGAATGACCCTTACCTTACGTTATATTTAAGAAAAAATACACAGGGCTCTCATTATCGTAGGATGTAGATATGATGCAGCGATGTAGATAGGATCGAGGACCCTTACCTTACTCTATGTTGAAAGAAAGACTCTATATATGTTTGAGGGAAAATAAATAGGGCTCTCATCACTATAGGATGTAGATAGGATGAACCTTACCTTACGTTATGTTTGAGGGAAAATACACGAGGCTCTCATTGCTATAGGATGTAGATAGAATGACCCTTACCTTACGCTATGTTTGAGGAAAAAATACAAGGCTCTCATCACTGCAAGATATAGATAAAATGAGGTGATATAGATAGGATGACCTATACCTTACTCTATATTTGAGAGAAAATATACAGGGCCCTTATCATTGCAGGATGTAAAAAGGATGACCCTTACCTTACACTATGTTTGAGAGAAAATATATAGGATTCTTATCACTATAAAATGCAGATAGGAAGATCCATACCTTACTTTATGTTTGAGAAAAAATACATATATAGAACTCTCATCACTATAAAACATAGATAGAACGGAATATATGCAGTCTCTCTACCTAAGGAGCTATTTTCATGTTCTGAACTGTGACATCAATATCATAATGCCGTAACTTTGTCACACCAAGACTCACTCAAAGTCTACGCTAACTGGCGCTAGGAAATATGATTTATATTATTTTAGTTCATTATATTATAATTATTCCTCAATTAGTGCAGAGATCTGCAGTTTCTTTGTAGACCACATGAAGACCAATTCCTACTTTACTTGGCCAAATAAAAAGTCAGAAAAGAAATTTATTCTGCCATTCACTCTTCCACAGCGGGAGGTCCCAACGTTCGAAGCATTCAAAGAGACCACTGTAATTGTCGAAGTGACCGACGTTAAGAGAGCTCAGAATCCATCTCACTGCTAAAAAAACTGTTCACTGCCAGTAGAAACCTTTTATTTTCACTTACAATGGAGTGGAACAGAGACGATTTTAGATATTATTACTATGGCATATCTACTGTGGCTGTGTTAAAACGCGTTTACCAAATGCAAATGCCTTTCCAGAATATCTCGCATGGCACGGCACGGCACTGCACAATGCTCCATCGGGACCCATTTCTTGCCGTTAATCGTGGAAAGCTCGCGTAGTTCCGGCCCGCTGGGAATGAAGGACAAGTTGACCGGGCACGGAAGTCCTCCATTGTAAGCTCTTAAAATTAAAGATGCTGATCAGAGGCCTTCATGCAACCTCTCATGGCCTATCCGTTCCACTTCAATATCCTCATACTGGTCTCGCAACTTCCTCTCATGGCCAGTAGTACTGGTGGTTGCAAGAGTCGACGATCTCTCACCATTGAGCGTTTGATGCTGATTATTGGGTTCCTCTTATGCGTGGGAGTCATCCCTTCCTGCCTCTGCGATTCCAAGTTGGGGGGCGGCTGCATAGAGAATGAGAGGAGAGCCCTTCTTGCCATCAAAGAAGATTTCTATGACCCTGATGAGTGGCTCTCTTCTTGGACCGGCCAAGACTGTTGTCAGTGGAGGGGAGTCGGCTGCAGCAACACTACCAACCATGTGGTCAAGCTCAACCTTAGATATCCATCTGATTACTTTGCGGATGGAAAATTCCCTGCACGAAGTAAGTTAAACCCTTCCATATCTAGCTTGATACATTTGAGGTATTTGGATTTGAGTATGAACAACTTCTCTCGAGCACCCATCCCAGAATTCATTGGTTCTCTCATGCACTTGGAGTACCTTAACCTCTCCTTTGCTGGGTTCAGTGGATCCATTCCTCGTCAGATTGGAAATCTCTCGAGCTTGCACTCTCTAGATCTTCAAGGTGATTCCATTGAATATGTTAAGGATGGGTTCTATTATTATTCATCATCAAACTTACATGTCAATAACCTTCAATGGGTCTCTCGAATCCTCTCTCTGCGATACCTTGACTTGAGTACGGTCAACCTTTCGAAGGCTTCCAATTGGCTTCATGAGATCAACATGCACCCTTCTATATCAGTCTTGAAATTATCTGAAACTGAACTCCCTGGTTTTCCTTCTACTCTACACCAAGTAAATTTCACTTCTCTCACCGTGCTTGACCTCTCATACAATGCTTTTGAATCTGGCATCCCCCACTGGCTGCTTAATATTAGCAGCCTTGTTCAACTCTCTCTCCCGGCTGCAATTTTCAAGGCAAGTTATCAGCTGTAGTAGATATATTGGGAAATCTCAACCGTTTGAAGTACTTGGATTTCTCCTGGAACCAAATTACTGGAGGCATTTCGGAGTCTTTCTGGAGTAATAAGCGCATGGAGCATTTAGATTTATCTGCAAACCAAATTACTGGGCATAATGCAAAAATATTGGGGAATCTTAGCCAATTGAGGTACTTAGATCTGACTTACAATCAAATAAGTGGTGAAATTCCAAGATTCCAGGGAAATTTTAGCCACATAGAGCATTTATATTTGGGTGAGAACAAAATTAGCGGAGAAATACCAATAAGCACGGGGAACCTCCTCAATTTGAAGGAATTGGATTTGCCTCTAACCAGATAAGGATGGATACCAGAAGCTATTGGAAACCTTGTTCACTTGCACTATTTAGATTTGTCAAAGAATAACATTACCGGGCAAATGCCAGAAGCAATTGGGAACCTCGTCAACTTGGAGGATTGGATTTATCTTCTAACCAGATAAGAGGATGGATATCAGAAGCCATTGGGAACCTCGTCAACTTGCAGATTTAGTTTTTTCAGATAATAATATTGCCGGGATTCCAGAAACCATTGGAAATCTTATCCACTTGCAGTATTTAGATTTGTCAGATAATAATATTGCCGGGCAAATTCCAGAAACCATTGGGAACCTTATTGCTCTACAATCCTTACGGTTGTCTGATAACCATATCAGTGGAAAAATACCAGAAAATATTCAAAGCTGTGTAACTTAAGGCAGCTGAACTTATTAAATAACAGTATTGAGGGTGAGATCACAAGTCTTATTGAAGGTTTTGCTAAACGCATTAACAATAAATTGGATGGGAGAAGTTGTCTGCAAAGTTTAGAATCTATTTACTTGAATAACAATAATTTGAGTGGGACAATCCCAAAAAATTTGGGCCAGTTGTTTGGACTCAGAGATTTAGATATATCTTCCAACTCCTTCACTGGATACCTGACTGAAGCGCACTTTTCCAACCTCACAAGGTTACAATACTTGTATCTATCTTACAACTCCTTGAAAATGATCCTAAATGACAGTTGGATTCCTCCTTTCAGAGCTACTTCAATTTTTATGTGCTCTTGCCAGGTGGGCCCAAAATTTCCTGCTTGGCTTCGAACCCAGATAGATATGGAAGAGCTGTGCCTATCCGAAGCTGGAATTTCGGGCAGCATTCCATCATGGTTGTGGAGTAGGAATATGCGTTAATATATCACATAATTGTATGGAAGGGCAGCTACCAAGTTCTGCTGGGAGTTATATTTATAACTATCTGGATCTGAGATCAAGTTGCCTTTCTGGTGCAGTACCTAATCTAAAGTCAGAATACCTATTTCTCTCCAACAACTCTTTTTCTGGACCCATTTCCTTGAGCTATTCTGGAGAAGTGAACCTTACAGTACTCACTTTGTCCCACAACCATATAAATGGTAGTATCCCACTGTCCTTTTGTAAATGGACTTCATTGGAGGTTCTCGACCTCTCCAATAATGAGTTATCCGGAGGATTTCCAGACTGCTGGAGCAAATCACAACCAGAAATCCTTCATGTGTCAAAAAACCAAAGAGCAGAAGATGCCTCTAGCACAGTGGTATATCCTATGAAACTCCAATCTTTACACATGAGAAACAATAGCTTATCAGGTCAATTTCCTTCATTCTTGAGACTTTGCAAACAATTGGTTCTGCTTGATCTTGGTGAAAATAGATTCTCAGGAAACATACCCATATGGATTGGAGAAAACTTCTTAACTCTAAGAGTTCTTCGTCTAAGATCAAATTCTTTTGATGGTAACATTCCCATGCAAGTATCTGGTCTTACTTCTCTTCAAGTTCTAGATTTGGCATGCAACAATTTTTCAGGAAACCTGCCATCATTCTTTGGAAATTTTACTGCCATGGTTGGGGAGCAGGAAGAAAACAAACCATTGATTTCAAGTGGAGACATAAGGTCACTGTACAAAGAGAGTCTCTTGATTACTACAAAAGGCTTACAACTTGAGTACACTAGCATCCTTTCATTAGTTACAGGCATTGACCTGTCGCGTAATAATCTTTGTGGAGAGATCCCGGTGAACTAACAAATCTTCATGGACTGCATTACTTGAACTTGTCCGGTAATCATTTGATTGGAAAAATCCCACAAAACATTGGTGATATGAAGCAATTGGAATCGCTCGATTTATCAATGAACGGTCTCTCCGGCCAAATTCCCCAAAGTATGGTAGCCTTGAATTTCTTAAGCTACTTGAACTTGTCATATAACAACTTGTCAGGAAGAATTCCATCAGAGTACCAATTTCAAACCTTCAATGATACCTCTATTTATGTTGGTAATCGTAATCTTTGCGGACAGCCATTGTCAGATTGCCCTGCAAATGCACCTCCACAACCAAGAGAGGAACGAGCAGATGAAGATAGCTATGAGATGATATGGACTTATGCCAGCTCAGTATTGGGATTTGTGATGGGATTCTGGGGTTTTATTGGTGTGGTGATGATCAAAAAGAACATCAGGACTTCTTATCTTCAATTCATTGACAGAATATATGACTGGATTTATGTACAAGTGGCAATAAAGTTTGCCAAGCTGAAGTCTGTCGAGGCAGCAAGAAATCACAGGCATTAATAAGCAACTATGCAGTCGACCACTATGTTGTAATGTATTATGCTTCTTTTATCTTCTCCTCTCTCCCTATTTCGATCTCTCTCGCATTCTCGCTCCTGCTCTCTTCTCTCTCATTGGTTTGCTATGAGTGATGTTCCATAAGAAAGGTTTGTTTCTATTTTCCAATGTGCTAATAAGATGATTTCACTTTTGCTTAGAGTGAACTTTTTTTGTTACCATGTTACACAAATGAAGTGATTTCACGAGAATAGACTTAATGCCTCATTTAAAATGTCTACCTAAAATAAGGGAAACACAAGCAATTATTTATTCCAACTCATGCTGACAGCTATTTTTCTTTGTTTTTTGTTAAGCAACTTCAATTTTTACTGCCAAGAAAGGAAAAATGCTTAAAATACCTAAAGCAAGACAAACATATGCAAAATACCTCTTCTTTTTTTTTTTCATGCAAAGATTTACAGCTCTTGTATATTGGCAAAATGAAACATTACATAAGCTTTAAGATAGGGCCTTGTCTAGAGAGGCCATGTCTTCCTTCTCACCCTTAAGGTACGATAATCATGGTTTGCTCCACTCCTCTTAACTTTGAACACTGTGCAGCCTTCCTTGAATCAACTTTGTGTGCACTGCAAAGAGTGATGGAAGGCTCTAACCCAATAGTTATTTTCACATGAAACACTCTTTTTTAACAAAATATCCTTAAACATATTTAATGAATAAATAGTAGGAAAGGAAAAGACACATGAAAATTACTACATTTACAGTGAGAACAAAATCATAATAAAAAGAGCACATCAAGTTTAAAATCGTTGTTTGGTTCTAGATCTAGACATGCTTCTATATATAGGGAGAGAATGCTACTTTCGCTGCTACAAAGGAAGGAATTGTTCCTGGATATGGTGTTGCCAAATGTTCACCTCTCTTCTTTTGTTCCTGCTATGAAGGAAAAGCTTGATGATGCAGACGAGCACCATGGTGCTGACATTGTGCAAAAAGTAAGTCTTAACAATAGCGATGTATATTTGAAGCTTTTTCATGAGGAATTCATCTGCTAGAAGTGTGGGCATTGTGAACTCCCCTTAGCTAAACTGCAATGCGATGTTGTTACTATGATTGTCTATATGATTAACAGACTTGCTATTTTGTGACTAGACAAGCACCAGTGGTACTTTGTTGCCTTAATAGCACATGATGCAGGTGGGGAAGGTGAAGTGGTGGTGGAGAAGATTGTAAAGAGAGAGAGGCAGTTTGGTGACAATGCAATGATTGACTAGTTTGAGAATCTGTTACAAGCTTGTGTAATCAACCCTGCAAAAGTGACAAGATGTGCACTGTAGAATGTTGCATCAGTTGCTTAATATTCCTAACGACATAGGCCTTTGTTGTAGAGAAGCTCAAACCAAAGCACTACTGGCTGTGCGATCTGAGGGTCTTACCATCTGAGCATTCTGTTGTATTTGTTCTCCAAAAATTAGATTAGAAATTTTAGAAATCACAGATGCAAGGGTGAAGCGCAACTTGAGAAGGGACAATGTTGTAGCAGCATTGATCATTAATAGTGTTATCCCTCTCTTGGGATTTAATCTTTTCTTTAACTTTTACATTCTGTTAAAAATTTGCACAAAGTGCAGGATTGGTTAGAGCTATCTTTCACATGCTTTGTTATTAAGTTTTGGGGTTTTACTTCAATATTTGATCGATGGATTATTATGAAAAATTCTAGGCTCTTCTCATCTAATTCGCATCATTTGGATGTGCATATGGTATGGAAGAAAATTATGCATTAAAATTTTCAAACTAGTGATTTTCTTATTCTTTTCCTATTGTCGAGTCTATTCAACTATACTGTGGAAAAGCAATCAATCATAAAAAGGTATGTAAAAGCAAAAGCTTCAAGAAACATGTATTTTTAATTTATGACCTGAGTTTATTTCCAAAACAATAACATCGGGGATGGTTTCATTCTGAAATTTTTTATGGTCCAATCAGATAAAACAAAAGGATATAACAAAAGATGGAAAGCATATATGCATATAAATTAATTGATAAAACAAATGAAACCAAATGTGCTAAATATTCTTTTAGCATAATTAGCTAAAACTGCTGGTTGATTAGACAAAGAAAAAAAAAAAAAAAGAAAAAAGAAAAGAGGGAAAACAGACGACTATCTATAGCTGACCAAGTGAATAAAAATTGAATTTCCAGAACCCCCCACCACCCATTGCAGCATGCTTCCAAACTGTCATCTGTAAGGTTGTTCTATATTGTTGGACATGTTAAATCTTGAATTTGATTACTTTGATTTAATGTTAATAACATTATATTTGAATTTGATTACTTTGATTTAATGGATAATTAGTCTATTTCTAATTGAATTTAATTGATTATATCATCTTATTTTGAGTACGATGCCTTGCACATTGTGGGATTAATCCTACATATATATATATAGCTAGTTGTTGCATCCTATGATGCATTCTAGGGTCTTGGGTGTGACATTGTACATCTGAACATCCATTAGGTATTATAGATATAGGTAACGTTAGTCTCCAACTTGAATAACAGCCAAACCCCACATTCAATGAAACAACATAGCTTCAATATCTCTACTTAGAGGGCCATCATGTTCCCAACTTGAAGATTGATGCAAGATATAACAATTTGCTGCATAATCATGTAATAAATCTCATGGCATAAAAAACATCTTACAAAAACATATAATCAATTACATTTAACTAATATCAATAAATTAATTATTCATTGAATTAAATTAAATAAGTTCGGACATAATGCGAATAACTAAAAGACTCAAGAACACTTAGTGTTCTTTATTTTAGAATCCTATGCTGATCTTTTAGTTATTGACATCACGTTTGAACTTGTTTAGTTTAATTCAAAGGATAATTAATTTATTGATATTAGCTAAAACTAATTAATTACATGTTTTTGTAAGATGTCTTGCATATCATAAGATTTATTTTCACATATGTGCAGCAGATTGTTATGTCCTAAATCTACTCTTAGGTTTGGGGTGTGACAATCCTCTAGGAGATATTGAAGCTATGTTTTTTCATTAAGTGTAGGCTTTGGATGTTATTCAAGTTGGAGGCTATTATTACCTAAATTTATAATACCCAATAGATGGTCAATTGTATATTGTCATAGGAGAGACAGCAGCCTGGATGACGTCGGCTCGCCATGTCCGGTGAGTGATGGCAAGCGGCTAATAGGCCCCAACTTCAGCCATGAATTCACCCTAAACGGAGCTATATCTTTTTTTTTTTTTTAAAAAAGAATTGCCATAGAATCTCTTATGACTGAACCCAAAACGATCTTTAGTAGGTTCTCTCGTGGACCAGACTTGTGTATAGAAGCTTGTGCAGTCACTTACGAAAAAAATCCCCATGAACTCAATGTAAATAAAAGTCTTTTCTCAGTACATTTCTTTAAGAACCATGCATGGCACATCGTCCAAAAGCAGCAGCAGTTATTTCAGTAAAATCTCAGAGAAACCAGAGGCTCAGAGCTGTAATTCGACTACTTCTTATTCATGCCTATTTTATCTCATAGAGTGCTGGCAGCAATGATTCAGTTCCAAGTATCTCTGATCTAAAAAAATGTTTCCCGCAAATGACAGATATCCATTTCCATTGCTCAAGAGTTACCTGTTGAGTCACGACTGTTTCATTCATGGCAGTAATTCATACAAAAGTAAGCAAGAAATAGAATAGTTTCAGTGATGGATGACCATGCTAACAAAGCTCATTTTTATCCCACATCACCTCTCCTGACAAAAATTCCCTGCAAGGAATTGAGCCAATTTGCTGCGTTTAACAGTGATGATCTTACATCAGATGAAGGTAATTATGTTCACGATGCAATTATCAAATAGGACAAATCAATCTAATTATTCATAACAATCCCATCTGTCATAACTTCTCTCCAGCAAATTAATTGACCTTCTAATGGATCATTAAGCAATGATCAAGATTCATATATCACATCCTATTATTCTCTTTCACTTTTTTTCCTAATGAGCAGACTACTCTTTTTTTTTTGCCTCTATTATATTCTTACATTCAAGCAGGAGTAGGGAACATAATAAGAGGGCGTTTGATAGGAGGTAATCTATCCAGATTACCGGTAATTTAAAAGGGCCCCACTGGATATTCATGTTTGATACATTTTGAATGACAATCTATCTTGCAGTGATAATCCATATTACCTCAGGGGGAGGTGGCTATCCATATTACCGGCTATATTGTAATCTAATAAGTTTTCCTTTTGACAAAATTACCCCTGCCTCTTTTGTAAAAATAAAATTATCCCTTCCTCCAAATAAATTAAATTAATTAAAAAAATTAAAATTTAATTAAAAAATTAAATTAAATTTTTTAGTTATTTAATTTTTAAAAAAATAATTTTTAATTTTTAAATTAATTAAATTAATTTTTAAATTTTTTTTTAAAATATTAAATTAATTAATTAATTAAATTAACATTTAATTTTTAAAAAATAATTTTATTTTTAAATTAATTTTTTAAAAATTAATTTTTAATTTTATTTTTTAAAATATTGAATTAAACTAATTAAATTAATTAAAAATCAATTAAATTTTTATTTTTCAATTAATTAAATTTTTTTTTTTAAATATATTTTAAATATTAATTTTTTAATTTGTTTAAATTAATTTTAAAAATTAATTTTTTAATTTTTTAATTAATTTTAAAAATTAATTTTTTTAGTTTTTTTTAATTAATTTTAATTAATTTTTTAATTATTTTTTAAAATTTATTTTTAAAATATTAAAATTAAATTAATTAAAAATTTAATTAATTTTTTTATTTTTTAATTTTTTTTTAAATTAATTTTATTTTTTTATTTTGTAAATTTTTTTTAAATTAAATAATTAAAAATAATTAATTTTTTTTATTTTTTAAGTTTTAATTTTTAATTTTTTAAATTTTTTTTCTTTATAAAATTAATTTTTGTAAATTTTTTTTAAATTAATTTTTAAATTTTTTAAATTAATTTTTAAATGTTATTTGTTTATTAAATTAATTTTTAGTTTTAAAATCTAATTTTTTTTTTTTTTTTTTTAAAATCTAGCATATTAATACTATAAAAAATACTTTGATTAGGGATTTTTGAGGTATTTTAAAAAATTTTTAATAGATTTGATTTAATATATGAATTTAATTTAGGGATATTTTGGGAATTTGATGTTATATGACGGGTAATCCGTTTGTCATACCAAACACAATAATCAATATTACTATAACATTACCTAGCATACCAGACACAATAATCAACATTACTGGCAATCCATTCAGTAGTAATCTATCTTATAGGTAATCTACATTACCATTAGGATTGCTAGCAATGCACCAAACGCAAACCTAAGAGTTACGGTTCTTATCTGTTACCTTCTTCTTTTAAATCTTCTGTGACTTATCAAAAATAGCCTTGCCTAAAGCCATGCATCCCTTCACAAAATGCATCCATCCTGAGCCAGCCTTTCTCTGACAACGCTAGAGAGAGAGAGAGAGTTATCATAAAGATGAAATTGTGCCTTCAACGTTGAAGCTAACCATATTATTTCATCAGTTGTGAACACTACCATCCATTAAAATTCCTCTTAAATCACTAGTAAAAGCAAAAGCATGGCACCTAACTGTCCTTGAACACCATGCCAACCAACCGTTGCTAAACTAAGCCGTTAGTAACTCTTGTATGTCATAAGATCAAATCCATTCGGCATAACTAACATCTCCTATACATAGAAGTCATGGTTTGAAATCCTTTTGACAAACTGTTGGTTTTTCTCCTACAAGCAGAGTGAAAAGCTCAAAAGATTCACATTCCTTTTTGTTTTCGATTGCATACTACATTTCAATACTGTCACAGGCATTGGATAATAGTGCGCATAAACTATCACTCGTGAGCTGTTTCCATTGAGTCTAGCGCCCAAATTTTGTAATGCCTTGTTTATAATAATAATAAGTGACACTTTAGGCATAAGTAAGGTGAAATCACAACACCAATAAATTTATAAGTTCTGTTGCATACCAATTGTTTATAATAATAACGCCATGGGCCCAACACTTGAACCAGAAATTCTATAGTGATGCGCATGGAGGTTATGGTACAAAGCACCAATCCCTTGGAGGAGGTTGATGGCGAACTCAATAAACCAAAACTTCACCAAGGGGCGTTAGAGCTCCATATTCTTTAAGTGTAGAGAATGGAAAGATACGAGGGACATCAAAAGCTCTCCCATCCTTGGACCTTGTCTTTATCTAAAAGGTTTTTGAACTATTTGTAAAGAGTTTTTCCAAATTTTTCTTGGCTCTCTTTATCCTTAGGCCTGTATCCGGTTCTCTTCTTAACAATTTTTTCTTGGTGGCCTTGCATCCTTCTCCATCAAAACTAAAAAGAGTCTGTGAGGACCTCCCAAACTCAAAGAAAGGGGGATAAAGGCCCAAGCAACGCCTCCCTCCTCCTCTATAAATTCCTCTAAACTCTTGTAATATCTCAAAAATAATTTATATCGAATAGAAAAGAAAAATTTAAGTACTTATAACTCAACTTATTTATTAAAAGACAAAATAAAGATATATTAATTATTTAAATCTATGTTGATGATATCATATTTGGTGCCACTAATGATTCTTTGTGCAAGGACTTTGCTAAGCTTATGAAGGGAGAGTTCGAGATGAGTATGGTAGGTTAGCTGAACTACTTCCTCGGACTACAAATTAAACAAAGCAAAGATGGGATCTTCATAAGCCAATCCAAATATACCAAAGAAATGATCAAGAAGTTTGGCATGGAGACATCCAAGAGTATCGGTACCCCTATGAGCTCATCATGTAGACTTAAATCCTATAATTCTGAAAAGTCTGTTAATTTAAAATTATATAGAGGCATGATTGGATCATTATTATATTTAACTGCTAGTAGGCCAGATATTTTATTCAGTGTTTGCATGTGTGCTAGATATCAGCCAATCCTAAAGAATCACACTTGCTTGCTGTTAAAAGATATTTAAATATTTGAATGGAACAGTAAACTTAGGTTGTGGTATGATAAACAATCTAGCATTGACTTAATAGGATACACTGATTCAGATTTTGCTGGATGTAAAATTGATAGAAATCAACTAGTGAAACTTGCCAGTTTCTAGGTGTTAACTTAATTTCATGGTTTAGCAAAAAGCAAACTTCAGTAGCACTGTCTATGACCGAGGCCGAATACGTTGCAGCTGAAAGTTGCTGTGCTCAAATCTTATGGATTAAGTAACAGCTAGAAGATTATTGTATTAAACAAAAAGCCTACCTATAAAATGTGATAATACAAGTGCAATCAGCTTAACTAAGAATCATATTCAACATTCCAGAACTAAACATATTGAAATTAGACATCATTTCATTAGAGATCACGTAAATAATGGAAATATTGTTATTGAATTTTTAAATACTGAAAATCAAATTACTGATATTTTACTAAGCCTCTTGATGAAACAAAATTTTATGAAATCAGAAGAGAATTAGGAATGTTTGATCCAACCATTTAATGAATCAATTAATGAATTAATATGATCATGACATCTTTAAATCACATCAATTAAAAGGAACATCGTATCAAATTAAATGTTGTAAGTTTTAAGTCTTTTCTCTTTATGAAAGCCAACTTTTATATTTAATATCCACCAACCGGCCACTTGCATGTTTTTCATTCTTTTGATGGTAGTTAACGGACCAAGCAACCAAACAGTCACCTGGCCAGCTAACCATCAAGGATTCTCCCTATATAACCTTTTCTCCAATTTCATTCAAGACGTCTCCCTCATTTCAACCGATCATCTTCTCCTCTCTCTCATTCTCATCTCCTCTCTCATTATCATTCCATCAATCCTTCTATCAATCTTCTTCCATACACTCCATTTATCAATCCATCTTGAAGATAGTTGATGGCTCCCAAGAAGAAGGCAGTTGCAAGAGATGATGATTGTGCTGATCTTCGCCGGAAGTCTTCTACTTCTTTATCTCTCATCAACTCCCTTCTTGCTTCTAAATCCTTTGCTCATGGAAGGTTAGTTGATTTTAACTTCTTAGAACAGGAAGGTTTTAAAATTGGAAAACTGTTAGTTAATCAAGGTTGGAAAGCTTTTATCTACCAAGAGACCCATTTATCCTGAGCTTATTAAGGAATTTTATGAAAACATATCCTTTGGTAGTGGGACTATCTCTTCCTTCGTGAAAAAGACCAAAATCGACCTTGACTGCAAATCGTTAGGTTGTGCCCTAAATATTTCATCTAATGGTTTCTTAGAAGTCCTTCCTAGTGAACGTGGATATAAAATAAGTTTAATCCTTAATATTGATGACAATAAAGCTAGTAATATTGAAACTCTAGATGCAAATATGTTATCTGTAGAAAATAGGTTATTCCACAGTATCATTGCCAAAATTCTTGCTCCATGTGCTGGTTCGTTTAATGTTGTAAATGATAGAGACATATGTTTAATGTATGACATCTTAATAGAAGACCCTGTTGATCTACCTCACCTAATGATGACCGTAATAAAAGAATCCCTGTCTAGATCTAAGGCTGCATTGCCCTACGGAATGTTTCTCGCATATATTTGAGTTTTTCAATATAAAGCTTAAGGGAGAAACTGTGGCATTACGTCACTCTGACGTATTTAATGCGCATTCACTGCACCGTATGGACTTTGCCAAACGGGATGGTATTTGGTTAAGGTTAGATCAAGAACTGGTCAGTCTAGTATGCCGCCACCAAATATGACTCAATTCGCTTGTTCTCCTCAGAACTTCTTCAATTTTGACTTCAACGAACCGAACCCTTACCTTGCTACCATGACTGCTAAACAAAATCCATTTCTATCTGATCCACCCAATATGAATGCTTCTGGACCTTCTTATCGTAATGACAACCCTGCTCCTGCTCCTCTTCCTATCGTTCGTCTATGTGATGATCAAATCCGCCATATTATCCATGAATTGACCCTTGCTTCTTCTAGTCGAAGCTCTGGAGATAGTGCTTCTTCTGTCAATGATCAGACCCTTGTACCACATATTTTTTCTATTTTTGAGACCATGTCTCAGTTTAAAATTACTCTTAATCAACTTGTCCATGATGTGAACATTCTCAATGGAAGAGTTTTTCATCACAATGAATCTGTCATGGACCGAATCCTAAAAGAGATAAATTTCCTAAAAGATAAGCTTGAGAATTTTGAAACTAAGGCAGAGTGGGTAGAATACCAAATGAGATCCAACGAGACCCAGACCCGAGATGCAACAAACGATGTCAACCATTGGACCACATCTCTCTCAAGGCCGAGTCATCTCGTGGAGACTTACATCACTCTTTCTGCCATCTCTGCGCCTGACGCTTCTTATTCTCATCCGCACCTTTGGACTCCGCCGACAAAGCCTTCCTCCGATAAGCCTGGACCTTCATCAAAGAAAGTTGTTTCATCAGTGCATATTTCTTCTTCAGATGACGAAAAGTGATTGTGTTTGACTTATGTAGTGAACGTACTTGGTATCGTTTATGTAATGCATATTTATGACTTTATGCTTTATGACTTTGGCATGTAAGATTTGAATTGACTCTACTTTTTGTAATGATATGCTTTATGCTTTGTAATGAATGATAACATCTCCTTGATATATTATGCTTAAATTTATTGCAAGACTCTTCAAACATCTTTTTGATTAATGACAAAAAGGGGAGAAGAATATTGCATACATTAAGGAATGGAGTAAAATAATAACTCCATATATTCAGGGAAGAAAAGAGTTCACTTATTCAGATTGACAGGGAAAGAAAGTAATATTTTTCTGATTACACTCCTGTCTATTTATTAAACTTCTTATATTTGCTTCTTTCATGCTTAAGGGTTTTGTCATCATCAAAAAGGAGGAGATTGTTGACCCCAGATTGATTTTGATGATTACAAAATAATTAAGCATTCTAAGCTTAATACAGGAAAGTTCGGTCGCTTTGCAAGTAAGTATCTTCGTGCAAAATTGATTGGTAAAAGAGTACTTCATTCTATTTTGCCACCTGTTAAATTTCGTTTGCCTTAGATAATTTTATTGGCTTGGGAGTTAACTGGTTAGCTAACTTGTTATTCTTTAGCTAGCTGGCACGATATTCAGCTAACTAGTAAGCTATCTCAATGGCTTGGCCGAGCGTCATCCTCATTGAGCTAGCTGGAGCTCTTTCAGTTAGCTAAAATGCTCATCGCTGTTGCTGGCCAAACGTCCTCCATTTTTAGCTAGCTGGTTAGCTAGCTTGGGATGCCTTTGAGCTAACTGGACTATTTTTTAGCTAACTACCATTTCCTATTACTTTTCCTGGCCGAATGCACTTCATTTCTAGCTAACTATTTAGCTAGCTGCTGGTTCTCTTAGCTAGCTAGCATATCATGTTAGCTAACTGTTTTACCTTGGAGCTAACTGCTTAGTTAACTATTTTTCACAAGGATGTTCAGGCCGAGCATCTTTAAATTTTAGTTAGCTGGAGAGCTAACTTCCTCTCTCTCTGGCCGTTTGAATTATTTCTGTAGTTAACTGGAGAGCTAGCTACCTGTTGGTTAGTTAGCTGCCTTATCCCGGATGTGTGGCTGCTTTTTCCTTAGTTAGCTAGTAAGCTAACTAGTGTGGATGGTTGCTTTGTTGCTTTTGAACTTAGTTAGCTAGTGAGCTAACTAACTCTTCTTTAGTTAGCTATTGAGCTAACTCCCCTTCTCCTGTATCCTCTGCAGCCGAGAGCCTTCATTTTTTAGTTAGCTGGGGAGCTAACTACCATAGCATGGCCTCTTCCTCTGCCGTTTGAATTGCTTGTTAGTTAGCTAAAGAGCTAACTATCTTTTGCTTAGTTAGCTGCTGAGCTAACTAAGTGCTTTGCACTTTTTCTCCTAGCCAATTTCTTTTGTTGTTAGTTAGCTGGGAAGCTAACTAGCAATTGTTTTAGTTGCCTAAGGAGCTGCCTATCTCTCTCCTCTGGATGCTTTCTTTGCCGTGGCATCTCTTGTGAGCTAGCTGACTAGCTAGCTGGGATTTCCTGCTTGCCTCTTGGCCGAATGCATTCAAGTCTTCAGCTACCTGGAGTTAATTCTAATCAGCTGCCGTTTGAGTTTTGAGCGTGCTCTCTCTTTCTCTCTTACTCTCTCTCTATTTCTATTTTCAGCTACATTTAACTTTTGATCTTTTGAATTGTTTCAGAAATCTTTCTTCCTTAAATGGAGACCTGCATTCAATGCTTAAGGGAAACATTTTACAACGATTATATTTTCTTCCTGTTTTTATTTTCATTTGTTCCTAATGTATCTAACGGATATCTTTTTGTTGGATTATTATAAATAGCTGGGATTAGAAGCACACCATGATGATTTTTGAAAAAGAAAAATTCAAGAGAAAGAAATCCAAGAAAAGAGTTTTTACTGCATATTCTTGAGTGGTTGATAAGAGAGTTGCTGTGTATTCAAGTTCATTCATTGCTTCAAAAAGTCGTCCAGATCATTGAAGTTTTTCTAGCAATCAAGACTTCAGCTACTTTGACTTCGTTCATTTATTGCTGAAGATATTGCTTCAAAAGTTGTAAAGTATTCTCTGAATATTTATTCATTGTAGGAGCTTCTCTTTATTATTCTCTGATTATTTTGTAAAAGGGTTAGTGTCGATCCTTGATTATCGTTGGCTTCCTTGTGCCGTGAAACAAGAGGACTAGCCTAGATTGGCTAGGGGTTTTGGCTTCCTTGTGCCGTAAAACAAGAGGACTAGCCTGGTTTGGCTAGGGGTTTTTGGCTGCCTTGTGCCATGTAATCAAGAGGCCAGCAAGGGAAGGCTAGAGGTTGTAATCATTGTGATACGATTAGTGGAATTCCCAAAGGTTTGGGAGTGGATGTAGGTGCTGAGTTTGGCACCGAACCACTATAAACTCTTCTGTGTTTGTGGTTGATTGATTCTCTATTATTATTTTATTGTGCACCTCACTCACCGCTGCAAATTAAAATTAGGGTTAAAGCACATATCTGCATAGTAATTAATTTTTTAATAACCCAATTCACCCCTCTTGGGTTGCTACATCTGGGCAACAAAAATATTGTTGACCACGAATCCTTTTGATACTGTGCATTCTAAGGTCCCAAAACAATACAATATACAAATGACAGATACAAAATGTATTTTCCAAGTGACTAAATTTTTAACAAATCTTATGTTTTCTTTATTTTGTTTTCTGGATATTTTCATCACTCTACAATTGAAATGGGGAAAAATGAAGTACTTGCAAAAGGAAAGAATTTTAGCCTGGCCAACATCCTGAAATTTAAGTTTTCAAACCTTGATCATTGATGGGGCCAATGAGCCCCATGGGAAATGGTAATCTCACAGGGGTCGGACTAGTCATTTCTGAAGTCGGCCCTCGGCCATGAATAGTGCTCGGCCTCTTCCCCTGGCCATGAACAGTGCTCGGCCTCTTCCTTCGGCCATGAATAGTGCCATGCAAATGTTCACCCACAGCCTTCTCTGGAGCTCATCCAAGGGCATGAACGGTGTCATGCACGTACTCTATAATCAATACTCCACGAGGGATAGAGCCAGCTTCAACTCCAATTTCATCTTCTGCCTCAGCGGCTACACTTTGAGGCCCACATGCCTGACTTTATCGCCCATCATTGTCCACACAAGATAGCGGAAGGGTGGCGTGGGGGACACGTCTGACAAACGCCGTAACGTCAGCCACGCCCTACAGTAGCCTGCAACAACTGTCCAAACCAAGCAATACCTGCCAACTATGTAGCCACCCATATTTGACGGGACATGGTCTGCACTTCTAACATACCACTAAGAAGCAAGCCTTGCCATTGCTGCCATAGCTGCCACCATCGAAAAATGCTCTAACAAGTGACCATGCTCCTAGCTAGTCTTACAGCCTCCAAGCCTCAATAAAAAAGGGTAAGAGGGACCCTCGACGAGGTAACAAAAACAATGACTACACTCTCAAATGCTCATTCTTGCTCAGAGAGAGAGCTCTAAGCCTCTCTCTTCTCTTTCGAGCTTTCTTAAGCTCACAGCTGTTGCCCAGAGTACTGACTTGAGCATCAGGGGTCCTCGCCGAATCTTCGGTCTGTGGGACTTGTTTGCGGGCTCTCAGTTGCGAGGTGCTCACCAAAGGATTCCGGGCTCACTGGAGGAGGCGATCGAATGCCCGCGGACGTTCGAAGATGGTGATTTGGCATCAACAATCATGAACCCAACTGACCATAACTACGGAACCCCTGCACCTTCATTACATTTGTTGTGTATTTTGAATCCTCTTACCTTTCTCTGTTCAACATAATGTTCACAATTTTTGGGGAATTTTACTACAGCAATATAATCTAAAGTGTCTAGACTATTTTAGCAAAAGTATGAACTTTTTTTTGTCCTTTTCTTCAGTATTATTATGGCATTAGTATAATTCCTATGATACAGTGTTATTGAGTCAATTTACTTGACATTGTATCCTATGAAAGTGTTTCAATGTCTGAGTATTTAGAGGATGAATTGCCAACCCAATTACCTAGAAATTTCGCATGGGTGCTAAGCATGGAGGCAATGTGATGTAAGAAACTTTCCCTTCTCCTTTGGAATTTGACCAATGCTAAAGCAAATGGAGGTGAAAACTGCTACACACAATATATGAGCCCCAAGTGTTTGAAGAACAGCTCACCTAAATAAATATGTATTTTGGTTCATGTAGCATGCAGATGATTTGTACCAACATGCCTGCATTCATTTGTATGTAAATCACAGCTCCGAGATTACTATCTTCTTGTTAAACATCCAGGTAAGAAAGGTTAAGCAAAGAGGACATGATATAAATACTGAATTGAATAGTGTCTAGGAATATATAATTACTGAAATAACATATGAAAATACAATTTCTAATAAAAACACCTATGTCACTGGAACCAATCTTTTAAATCTCGTAGGACAAAGGTATCCTAGTCTTTTCACAGAACAAGATGCCCCGTGTCCCGTCTCGTTTCGATCCCCGACCCAATTAGACATCCTAGTACTTGCTTAGGATGCTTTTTTTTTCTTTAAAAAAATTATTTGTAAAACTTTAATTTTTATTCAATTTTTAAACATAGTTGGACTTTACAAGTTATATTATGATAAATTAGATCTATTTAAAATTGATACTATAACGTATTATGGCTGAAACAGAACAGAACGGAACAACCAAAATTGGTCTAAGAATCTCTTTGGATAAGGCGTCTCAGCCATCTCGACCTCTGTCCTGCCGAAACTTGAATCATTGACTAAAACCACATATGTAGATTGATACTCATAAAAATTATAAATATTTTCATTTCTATGTTTCTTAAGACATACGCTATTAATGTGAAAGAACCTTCTTGGTTGCATAACCAAGCTGGTTGATACAAACAAATTATGAATATTCTTTGTTCCTTTGTTTCTTAAGATATGCACTATTGATGTGAAATCAGTCTTCATGGTTGCATAGCCAAGCTAGGTTTGGTATTATATTTATAGTTGAAAAGTTGGCAGTTTCTAATAGTCTGCTCTGAAATTTCTTAAGATGCTTGACTCTATGACCCATGTAAAACCATCGCAGTTAGATGTGGGGCATCATAACGCCTCTGCCATGGAAGTACAAACCAGATGCATTTATGGGACGAGGGGCAGCAAAATTGGCGCATTTTGGCACCTGCATATAAACTCTATGCAGACCACCAGGAACATGATCTTTTCCATGGCAGCTGATGAAGAGGCTATAGAATGCTTCAGATATCCCTATTTTTCCTATGAGAGAAAAATTTGTTATGAGAGGTGACTAACCATTTAAGACATCTCTGTTTTAGACATCCCTGTTCTCTTTGAAAAATCTGTTACTCAAGATGACTGCCATCAAATTGTTTCATTAGCTTTAACGACACATTTATTAACAACACAATTTATTAGCATCCATAAGTAATAAAATTGGCTCTTAAGTTGTTGATCCTAATGATTTATTGGCACTCATGTATTTCATTAGCCTGACTCAAACCGAAAAAAAAGCCTAATTTTATCTCCTCAATATTTCTATAAGAAATCACAAAAAAAGGAAAAAAAAGTGGTACAATGTCATCTCTAAGTCACCAAATTTTTATCATGTCCTCAAAAATGTCAGCTTAAAAGCATTTAGACAATTTTGGCAAATGGTCAGACCCTTATCATCTATTTTTAGCATTTCAAAAAATAAGTTTATTATGCACCCATCCCCCCACAAGGCGGCCCACAAAAAAAAAAAAAACCTTGTTATAATTCCTACATATACTTGAAATAACATATCTAGAAAGTCCGTTGTATACCTAAAACCTTATGTCTATTTATCTAAGTTTCACAACAGCTCGTGTGTTCTACCCATTAAGAATATTAACATAAGGTATCATGGCAAAGACCAAATGAAACTGACAAATAAGATGAGCCAAATCTAGAGATGGCCTAGAGACTATCATAAAAAAGAAAGAAAAGGACTATTACAACAAGGTTATGCTTAAAGAATAGAAAGAAACATCTAAGAAAGACCTGTGCTTGATGTTTATATTGCATGACAATTCCTGCTGAAGATCCTCAACTGTGAGCACAGTCCCACTGGTAACTGGAGCAGGAAGTTCTGCTAAGGCCTGGAGAAAACAGCATGAAAGAATATTTTAAGAACCATGATAAAAATAGAACCAGTTAAAGAAAGAGACCATAACCTTGTCAAGGTTCAATGCATAATTGGCAGCAACATCCTCTTCTAAATCATCACCATCCTCAAAAATGAGGTTTGAACCATGCATTATCAAAGGTAAATTCATGCCTAGTTTGCTTTTCACTATCTTCTCAACAAAGTCCCGTAACTTTGAGGTTCGAGTGTTTATCTCAGAAGGAGGGGTGTCTGCTTCATATCATGTTGGACATAGTCATATTACAACATACAAAAATATAAACATGCACATGCATACAAACATATGAACACACCAAGAAAATGTATGCATACAAATATATCATAAAAGATAAGAATACCTTGGAACAGACATAACATGATTTATTAGCCTCAAATGGTTGTACTGGCATTAAAGCATCTTTCTTGACGGGTGTTCAAGACAATAAGTCATCCTGACAAATATAAAGAGTACAGTATAAATTTAGTCAGCATAAGACAGTTATTATTTACAAGCAATCAGAACAAACAAAAGATAGACCCAAATTCCTCAAATTCAACCAGTTGAAGGAGCTGATTTGGGTGTGGGAAAAGGAGAAATAATTTAAAAAATGGAAAAACTGGAATAATACAAACTCATTACACTAACCATAGCTAGTGTCAAACAACAAAACTCATGTAAGGAGAAGAATTAGTTACAAAGTGTAGAATGGAATGGTTTAAGGTATACACACCTGAAGTTCCCAAAATCATCCTGGAGAATCTTGATTGCTTCAATTACTATCAAACCAGCAATAATAGCATTTGTTGTTGCAACAGCATGAACAATATTGCCAGCAATACCTTTAGCTTCGAAAAGACTATGCAAAGGAATTCCAAAAGAAGATGCCCTGATATTTGCTGCAGTAGTCACGAATTCTACAGCCAATTGGTCATCTTTGTCAAAAGTCAGATTCCCAATATCCTGAAAACCAAAATCAAAGAGAATCCAAAGTAAAACTATAACATGAGAATTAAATAAAACTTCCTAGGAGAAAATGAAGACGGACCTTCTGACGTTTTTCAATAAATAATCTCAAAGCCTCCAAAAAGATTCTTGAATTCTCAGCAAGGTTCCAAATATCTTGAGGATTCTTTAGACCAAGAGACAACATAGCTGACACCGGTGACTCCTCAGTGACACAGTTCTCCAAACTTCCATTTTGCTGGATAAGGTTGTCCGACAATACATCTTTGACATAAAGAGGCCTAGGTTTGTTTCTATTCTTCCATGTTTCTTCATTATCTAGTGCAACTTCAATGTTACATCCAAAAACATGATCATAGATTTTACAAGCATATTGTTCAGTATTCTCATCTGTCCTACACTCAAACACATCTTTTGTAGAATTTGTTGAATTAGCGCCATCACTAGAACGCACATTAAGATCATTCTCCTGATTTTTATCTCCAAACAACTTTGCAAAAAGCAGGTCCTTTGCCCAAACGATACAGTGAACAAACTGTCAATATAGGATACAAATTTCAATATGACACCAGGAGAATATTGAAATTATTAAGAACTAATCAAACATACAGTACAAATCATCGAAAACGTAGCAACTAGAGTTGAAAATAGGAAGCAAGATCTTCATTATCCATTAGTTCATATGATACAAGCATCAACAACTTGGTCACTTGGAATTCTACAGTTTCAGATTAAGCACATTTTTAAACACTTATCTAGGGAAGAAAAATGTTTGCATGCATGTTACTCATGACCTTGTTAAACGTTGCAATTTAAAGTACATTGGTTTATTAACTATTAAAATTCAGTGCTAGAATCTTTGAACCAACACAAGGTATGAATCTTAAAGTTTAATCATCAAAGATGAAAATAGACCATTATCCTCAACAGTAAACAATATTTTTCTCAAACAAAAGACAATATCATTTCAAATAAGAAAAATCATATATCATTAATATAAGCTCATCACCGCATATCAGCAAAGAGAATTGATCTAACTCAGCATTTGGATCTTTAATACAAGGTCAAATGAAAATAATAATAATAATAATTTCAGAAGAAGCCAATTTTTTGGTATACAAGTAACACCAGTACGCATGTTTAGTGTGTCATATCAAAGTACTATTTTATTCTGTAAAGATACTGCACAATGTTTTAAAGAGTCTGCATGTGTGGAACTAGTAAGGTGTCTTGCTTATAGGTTGTGAATTTAATAACCATATATGATATCTTGAAGCCTTTTATCATAGCAAATTCCCTACAAAATTACCCCTCAAATTTCATGTTATCAAACCTGCAATATAGCTCCTGACCATCACAAAATTTCAAGGACCTACTCATCCATCAATATATGATCTTGGCATTGGACGGTGTCACAAGCTACAACAACACTCAAAACCATTTATTACCAAAGAATCAATCTAACATCTACAAAACTCAGCATGAAAGACATTAACCAACACAAAGCCACATCCAGTTCTAGTGCACTTAGGGCCTTGTGGATCTCTGATTCACCAATTATATTCTTGGCTTGGTGAAGGATGTCATTGATGAGATTGGTGAAAAGTATATTATCCAAGTGGTCACAGATAACGGTGCAAACTATATGAAGGCGTGGAATGATTTGATGCTCGAGAAGCCACACCTATCTTGTGCAGCACACTGTGTAGACTTAATGATAAAAGACATTGAGCAGTTACCAAAGGTAAAGTCAGCAATAGAAAGTGAACAGACGATATCGAAATATAATTACAATCATGCATGGATGCTCGCTCTCATGAGGAAACATATACAAGGGGAGCTACTCAGGCCAGGGTTGACAAGATTTGCTACAAATTATATAGGATTAAAGAGCCTCTTAGATAATAAATCTGGTTTAAGGGCTATAATGACTTGTGATGAATGAAGGACCTCTAAGCTTGCAAGGACCAATGAGGGGTGACATGCTGAGGGTACCATATTAAGCAATAATGTTCTGAGGTAGTCAAGGCAATTGAACCCTTATATATAGTACTAAGAGTGATAGATAGTAAGAAATTCCCTCAAATGGGATATGTGTATCCCAAGATGCCTACTTCTAAAGAAGAAATTATAAGAGTAGTAGGCCAGAAGAAAGCAGCACCATATTTGAGCATCATTGAGCATAGATGGGACATTCAAATGGGGAGGGAATTGCACTTGGCAGGTAAAATTTCATAAATCTCATTCTTTATTGATTCTTCATTTAATAATTTATGGATATCTTTATTCTTAATTAATATTATTTTTATTTACTTTGTACAGCTTATTATTTGAATCCAAAGTACCAATATGATCATGATATTGCCTTGAATGAGGAGTTGTTGATGGCCCTGAAAATGTGGTATATAGGCTGGAAGGTGATTCAGACTTAGATGCTGAAGCCATAAGTGAGGTAACAAAAGAGTAGATATTTGCAATGATATGACTATGAATGTAATTATATGTTATATTACCCTCTTAAAATTAAACATACATTGATAAGAACTCTATTTTGATGAGCCAGGGAAAAAATTTTCGAGAGAGGAAAGGAAGCTTTGGAGATCAAGGAGCTGATAAATCAATATCTAAAATGTCACTAGGTATAATTAAGGGATAACTTGTTACTATTTTGTCTACTCTATCACCTATATATAGAATGCTTATATAGTTATGTTTAATTTGAATGTAGCGGAGTGGTGGGTCAAATGGGGTACATCTGCACCAACTCAAAGAAATATTTCCATCTGTGTCCTCTCGCAGACTATCTCATCAAGTGGATGTAAGCTCATTGGAGTGCATTTGCCCTGATCCATACAAAAGTCAGAAATTGCCTGACCCCAAAAAGATTATGAGATCTAGCTTCTATCCATTAGGCTGAAGCTTAAGTATGTAAATGAAGGAAAAGAACTTCAGCAAGATGATCCATTGGAGGAAGACTTTATCTATGATGATGATGACCCAATGGTAGGTTAGGTTGCGAATCAGGAAGTACAAGACCCACCCATATTGGATGAGCCAAGCGATCCTCCTCGACCATGCAAAATAAAAGCACAACAAGCCGGGGTACAAGATGTGGACCAGTGGGCAGCCTCTCACTTATCTCCCAATGATGGTGGATCAAGCAGCAAACAATCTGAAGATTTTGATCAACAATTTAATAGTAAAATGTTTAATTCAAAACATGATGCACAAGCCTCCAAAACTGGCCAAGGCATTGAGACCAAGTCAATTATTGAAGGCTGGTCAAGCTTCAAGGGTAAGCCAAAAAGGCATGATCGAGTCCTCAAATTCTGGATTGCCTAAATCATTTCATGATAATAACAATGACAATAATAGCTCAAGTGATGATGGATCTAATTATGGTGGCAAAGTGAGGGTGTTAGTCAAGCACAAGGGATGAGTCCATTTACTAGAGAGGCAGAATTCACTCATGCTACACAAGATGACCATGGAGCCCGACACAAATCTAGATATCACGATGAAGAGGAGTTACTAGCTTGCAGAAGGGAAGCCGTAATTGTTGCAGGATGTGGCACACAAGCTGTTGATATTTTAGCTGATTTTTAGGAGTTAAGAATAAATGAGGAATGTCGACATCGAAACTATTCAAAATTTGAGGCATGGATGGGCCAAAAAGCCCAAAAGAGCAGGTTGGAGTCAGAGAATGTCAGATCATCATTATCAACCAAAGCAGAATCTGTTGACACATCAGAAAGTCAGAGTGCATAGTATGGCTCTTCTCCTTTTACATATGGCTCCGATATACACTCCTGATCATCATATCATCAAGATTACACTCCTGCATAGTATCCACCTCCATAAGGCTACTTTTATTACCTGGAGTAAGGATGGCCATTCTCTTACCTAGTGTACTATCAAGGTCATCCCGGACAATACCAGACACAGTATGAGCAACAGGGATAGACTCAATATTTCAGCTGGAAAAATATCAAGGACCTGATTATGAACAAAACCCAAATATATATGACACCATAGACATTCAACATGGAATTAATTGTAATTGTATTTCCATTTACAAGCAATGAAGCTCTACTTTGTAAAAAATTGTCACTTTTACGGCCCACATGGGCCCTGCCAGGCCCGGCACGGCTCAGATCTAGGCACGGCCCAGTGCCCACCTCTAGGGGCAAGTCATCTCGTTCTGTTTCGGTCTCCGTCATGGTTAGGCAACTTAGTCAAATGTTTCAATACTTGCTTAGAATTTTTTAAAAAATATATATTATGAAGTTTTAATATTTTATTTTTAAACATATTTGAACATCAAAAATGGTTAGCATAACTAGCAAGACCGAGAAACTGATGCCCTATCTAAAAGAAACGATAGCTGAGAACTAAAGAAAAAATACTGAATGATAACGGAAATTCTTTCAAGTTTGAACAAAAGCTTTCAGCTAGTAAATGATCATAGTTAACATCCTCCACAAACAGAAAGAAGGCAGTAATGAATTGATAACGATCTAAAAATTATCAGATGGAAATAATCCCTTATTGGAGTTATATTTTACAATTTGACGGTCAGACTCCTAAGGATACATAGGTAAGAGTGTCTTAAGCATCAATAGACAAAACATCATCTGGAAATAATTTTAAAAGTTTGTGCAAGTTAATAGTCCTAATTTATGGCACAAGCATCAGCGAAGAAAGAAGGGTCTGATGGATCATTTTGGAGCATGAGTGATATAATGGAAAAAATGAAATCAAGCATATAGATAATATCATGAAATAACTATGAAATCTGTTTCCTAAGACCTGATTGCCGACATCGATCAGAAGTAGGATAAGTGGCTAAGTGCTGAAATTGAACACGACCAGCTACATGCATGTAGCACAGTGCCTATGATGTAAATTAATGATGCTTTTGGTTATAAGTTTCAGATAGTTAAGAGTTTTACCTGTCATCCATTCATTTCATAATGATCACCACCACCTGACTATTTTTGCACTGACCATGATCAGCATTGATAATACTCTAAACCTGAAGCCCATTTCCAGTGTAACGGGCACGAAAAGCGTATGGAGCATATTCTAAGACTCGAGCGTCGGTTGAGCCTTATCCCCTTACTTGAGTATGGGAGGGAGACGGTGTTCGTCTCCTCTCAGACTCCTCCCCTGTTTCGTCTTTTTTGAAGAAGAAGGATGGAAGGCGACCAAGGAAAATTCTCCTAAGAAGAGAACCAGATACAGACCTGGCCTAAGGACACAGAGAGGAAAGAAGAATGTGGAAAAACCTAGACCTGCAGTTTCTCCGTGGATCAGATGAAGACCAATTCCTACTTTACCAGGCCAAATATGAAGCCACAAAGGAAATTCATTCGTCCGTTCACTCTTGTATCGTTCGATCCTGGGGCACCAATTAGCCACATTGCTCCCAACTTTCCAAGCATTCAAAGGGACCACTGTAATGGTCAAAGTGACCTAAGAGAGCTCAGCATCCGTAGTTCCAGCCCGCCATCAAGACTTACCCATTTCCTTGTCGTAATCGTGGAAAGCTCGCGTACTTCCAGCCCGCCATCCAGACTTTGGGAAGGAATGACAAGTTGACCAGGCAAGGAAGTCCTCCATTGCAAGCTCTTAAAATTAAAGATGCTGATCAGAGGCCTTCATGCAACCTCTCATGGCCTATCCGTTCCACTTCAATATCCTCATACTGGTCTCGCAACTTCCTCTCATGGCCAGTACTGGTGGTTGCAAGAGTCGACGATCTCTCACCATTGAGCATTTGATGCTGATTATTGGGTTCCTCTTATGCATGGGAGTCATCCCTTCCTGCATCTGCGATTCCAAGTTGGGGGGCGGCTGCATAGAGAATGAGAGGAGAGCCCTTCTTGCCATCAAAGAAGATTTCTACGACCCTGATGAGTGGCTCTCTTCTTGGACGGGCCAAGACTGTTGTCAGTGGAGGGAGTGGGCTGCAGCAACACCACCAGCCATGCCCATGTGGTCAAGCTCAACCTAGATATCCATATGATTATTATTATTATGCGGATGAAGGAATTCGAAAATTCCCTGCACGAAGTAAGTTAAACCCTTCCATATCTAGCTTGATACATTTGAGGTATTTGGATTTGAGTATGAACAACTTCTTATGCTCATGCACTTGGAGTACCTTAACCTCTCTTATGCTCGGTTCAGTGGATCCATTCCTCGCCAGATTGGAAATCTCTCAAGCTTACACTCTCTAGATCTTCAAGGTGATTTCTTTGAATATTTTAAGGATGGGTACTATTATTATCAATCAAACTTACATGTCAATGACCTTCAATGGCTCTCTCGAATCCTCTCTCTGCGATACCTCGACATGAGTACTCTCAACCTTTCGAAGGCTTTCGATTGGCTTCATGAGATCAACATGCACCCTTCTCTATCAGTCTTGAAATTATCTGAAACTGAACTCCTTGGTTTTCCTTCTACTCTACACCATGTAAATTTCACTTCTCTCGCCATGCTTGATATCTCAGGCAATGCTTTTGAATCTGGCATCCCCCACTGGCTGCTTAATATTAGCAGCCTTTTCCAACTCTCTCTCTCGGCTGCAATTTTCAAGGCAAGTTATCAACTATAAAAGATATATTGGGGAATCTCAACCGTTTGAAGTATTTGGATTTCTCCTCGAACAAAATTAGTGGAGAAATTTCAGAGTTTTCGTGGAGTAATAAGCGCATGGAGTATTTAGATTTATCTGGAAACCAAATTACTGGGCACAATGCAGAAATATTGGGGAATCTTAGCCAATTGAGGCACCTAGGTCTGAGTAACAATCGAATAAGTGGTGAAATTCCAAGATTCCTGGGAAATTTTAGCCACCTAGAGCATTTACATTTGGATGGGAACATAATTAGTGGAGAAATACCAATAAGCATGTGGAACCTCCTCAACTTGGAGGGATTGGATTTGTCCTTTAACCAAATAGGAGGATGGATACCAGAAGCCATTGGAAACCTTGTCCACTTGCAGTTTTTAGATTTGTCACATAATAACATTACCTGGCAAATGCCAGAAGCAATTGGGAACCTCCTCAATTTGAAGGGTTTGTATTTGTCCTCTAACCAAATAATAGGAGGGATACCAGAAGCCATTGGAAACCTTGTCCACTTGCAGTTTTTAGATTTGTCACATAATAACATTACCGGGCAAATGCCAGAAGCAATTGGGAACCTCCTCAATTTGAAGGGTTGTATTTGTCCTCTAACCAAATAATAGGAGGGATACCAGAAGCCATTGGAAACCTTGTCCACTTGCAGTATTTAGATTTGTCAGATAATAATAGTGCCGGGCAAATGCCAGAAACCATTGGAAACCTTATTGCTCTACAATCCTTACGGTTGCCTGATAACCATATCAGTGGAAAAATACCAGAAAATTTGGGCCAGTTGTTTGGACTCACAGTGTTAGATATATCTTCCAACTCCTTCACTGGATACCTGACTGAAGCACACTTTTCCAACCTCACAAGGTTACGATGGTTGGATCTATCTTACAACTCCTTGAAAATGATCCTAAATAATAGTTGGATTCCTCCATTTAGAGCTATTTTTATTTTATGTGCTCTTGCCAGATGGGCCCAAAATTTCCCCCTTGGCTTCAAACCCAGATAGATCTGCAAGAGTTGTGCCTATCAGAAGCTGGAATTTCGGGCAGCATTCCGTCATGGTTATGGAGCAGGAATATTCATGACCTCAATATATCACATAATTGTATGGAAGGGCAGCTACCAAGTTCTATCGGGAGTCAAATTTATGGCACGCTTGATCTGAGCTCAAATTGCTTTTCTGGTGCAGTACCTAATCTAAATTGCTACTACCTATTTCTCAACAACAACTCTTTTTCTGGACCCATTTTCTTGAGCCATTCTGGATTTATGATACTCACTTTGTCCCACAACCATATAAACGGTAGTATCCCACCATCCTTTTGTAATTGGACTTCATTGGAGCACTACAAGAAAATGACTTTTGCCTACGATTTTCGTACCTACGATTTTAAAATCGTAGGCAAAAGATATATTTCCCTACGATTTTTTAAAAATCGTAGGCAATGATTCCATAGTCGTAAAGTTAGAACCTTTCCCTACGATTTTTAAAAAATCATAGGGAAAGGCTCTGGATCTTTCCCTATAATTTTCAGAAAATCGTAGGGAAAAGATTTTCCCTACGATTTTCAAAAATTCGTAGGGAAAGATCGAGAACCTTTCCCTACGATTTTTGAAAATCGTAGGGAAAAGCTATACCAAAAATTTGGAGGCAAAATCTCCCTCCAAAATTTTTCTGAAAAGATCTTTCCCTACGATTTTCAAAAATCATAGGTAAAGGCTCTGGATCTTTCCCTACGAATTTTTGAAAATCGTAGGGAAAAGCTATACCAAAATTTGGAGGCAAAATCTCCCTCCAAAATTTTTCTAAAAAATATTTCCCTACGATTTTTAAAAAAATTATAGGGAAAGATCTAGAGCCTTTACCTACGATTTTTTGAAAATCGTAGGGAAAGACTTTTTATTTTTTTAAAAAGTCTTTCGCTACAATTTTAACAAAAATCGTAGGTAAAGGTCCAGAGTCTTTCCCTACGATTTTCACAAAAATCATAGGGAAAGGCTCTAGAGCCTTTCATGGAAAGGATGCAGACTTTTACCTACAATATTCACGAAGATCGTAGGGAAAAATAGGCAACTTTCCCTACGAATTTAATAAAAATCGTAGGAAAAACCCTTTTTCAGAAATCCAATCCTTTCCCTACGATTGTCACAAAAATCATAGGAAAAGGATGTATACCTTTCCCAAAATTAAATTTTATATTTACTATATTTATATTAATTATATTTTATATATATTATTAATAATTAAAATATTAATATAATTATTTATTTCTTATACTGTATTTATATTATATTGTTATTTATTATATTGTTAACATGTTATATATTATAATATTCTTAGTAATAATTACTATAGTTTCTTTAATTCTATATTATTATTTACATATATTATATATAGTAAATATGTATTTATATAATACATAAAAATAAAATATATTATAATATTTTTATATAATAAAATAATTACTTATTATAATATTGCAGTATACTATGATTTATTATGTATTATCATATTGTTAATAAATTATTAATCTTATATTGTAATACATAATGTATATAGAACATGTTATAAAGTTATTATAATAATATAGAATATATTATATTATTATCAATATTATTATGCAATATAATATTAAATAAAATATTATTATGTATATCTTTTTTTAGTTATCCTTTTAAAAGACTTTTCTTGATCATCAAATTTTTGGAGACAAAATTACCCGCCAATATTTTTCTGAAAAAGTCTTTCCCTACGATTTTCATGAAAATCGTAGAGAATCATATCTTTCCTTTACATAATAAAAATATTATTATGTATATATCTTTTTTAGTTATCCTTTTAAAAGACTTTTTCTTGATCATCAAATTTTTGGAGATAAAATTACCCGCCAATATTTTTCTAAAAAAGTCTTTCCTTACGATTTTCATGAAAATCATAGAGAATCATATCTTTCCTTTGTAAAGAAAATATCGAGGTATCGGATTGATCGCAATGGTCCAATCGATCATCGTCGATTGGGATCATGGCTTGGATCGATCGCAACCATCGGATCATCGCCGATCGGATGGATCGCAACTATCGGATCGATCATCCCCGATCGGGATCATGGCTTGGATCGATCGCAACCGTCGGATCATCTCCGATCAGATTGATCGCAATGGTCCGATCGATCATCGTCGATCGGGATCATGGCTTGGATCGATCACAACCATCGGATCATCGCCGATCGGATGGATCGCAACCATCGGATATCATCGACAATCGGATGGATTGCAACTGTCGGATCGATCATCGCTTATCGGGATCATGGCTTGGATCGATCACAACCGTCGGATCATCGCCGATCAGAGTGATCGCAACGATCTAATCGATCATCACCGATCGAGATCATGGTTTGGATCGATCACAACCGTTGGATCATCTTCGATCGGATCGATTGCAACGGTCTGATCGATCATCACCGATCGGGATCATGGATTGGATCGATCCAACCATCAGATCATCTCCGATCAGATGGATCACAACCGTTAGATCGATCATCGCCGATCGAGATCATGGCTTGGATCGATCGCAACCGTCAGATCATCGTCGATCGGATGGATCGCAACCGTCGGATCGATCATCGCCGATCGGGATCATGGCTTGGATCGATCGCAACCATCGGATCATCGCCGATCGGATGGATCGCAACTATCGTATCGATGATCTATGATCGGGATCATGGCTTGGATCGATCACAACCATCGGATATCATTCATAATCGGATGGATTGCAACTGTCAGATCGATCATCGCTGATCGGGATCATGGCTTGGATCAATCACAACCGTCAGATCATCGCCGATTAGATTGATCGCAACGGTCTGATCGATCATCACCGATCGAGATCATGGTTTGGATCGATCACAACCGTTGGATCATCTTCGATTGGATCGATTGCAACGGTCCGATCGATCATCACCGATCGGGATCATGGCTTGGATCGATCCAACCATCGGATCGTCTTCGATCAGATCGATCACAATCGTTAGATCGATCATCATCGATCGAGATCATGGCTTGGATCGATCACAACCGTCTGATCATCACCGATCGGATGGATCGCAACCGTCGGATCGATCATCGCCGATCTGGATCATGGCATGGATCGATTGCAACCATCGTATCATCTTCGATCGGATGGACCGCAATCGTCGGATCGATCATCACCGATCGAGATCATGGCTTGGATCGATCGCAACCATTGGATCGTCTTCGATCGATCGATTGCAACGGTCCGATCGATCATCACCGATCGGGATCATGGCTTGGATCGATCCAACCATCAGATCGTCTCCGATCAGATAGATCACAACCGTTAGATCGATCATCGTCGATCGAGATCATGGCTTGGATCGATCGCAATCGTCGGATCATCGCCGATCGGATGGATCGCAACCGTCGGATCGATCATCGCCGATCGAGATCATGGCTTGGATCGATCGCAACCATCGGATCATCACCGATCGGATGGATCGCAACTATCGTATCAATGATCTACGATCAGGATCATAGCTTAGATCGATCGCAACCATCGGATATCATCGACAATCGGATGGATTGCAACTGTCGGATCGATCATCGCTGATCGGGATCATGGCTTGGATCGATCACAACCATCAGATCATCGCCGATCAGATTGATCACAACGGTCTGATCGATCATCACCGATCGAGATCATGGTTTGGATCGATCGTAAACGTTGGATCGTCTTCGATCGGATCGATTGCAATGGTTTGATCGATCATCACCGATCGGGATCATGGCTTGGATCGATCACAACTATCGGATCATCATCGATCGGATGGATTGCAACTATCGTATCGATGATCTATGATCGGGATCATGGCTTGGATCGATCGCAACCATCGGATATCATCGACAATCAGATAGATAACAATTTGATATAATTTATATAATCCAGAGCTTACCTAATCCTTTCCTAGTGAAGGACTTAGGCCAAGGCCTCGCCAAAGCCACAATGCTTGAAAGCCTCCAATTGGTCTCCCAAGATGCTTCCTCTCTTTCCCCTCCTTCCTCGACTCTTCCTTCTGCCATCATCGCTAAAACCCTAACCCCAATCCACCTTTGAATACTAATCCTAACCTCAACTTCAGTCCGAACCCCACCCGCCGCCTCAGTCGATTTCGGCCTTTGCCCCTTCGTTCCGGCTGTTGGATGCCCCTCCCATCCCATAATACTCCATCCAAAATCCCAGCCTCCAAGGCCCGATGGTGCAAAACCTCAACATCCAACCTCGTGGGGTCTTAGATTCGGTTTTGATCATGCTGCCATTAAAATTAATCTGGATGGGTCCAGTTGGGCTATATTCTTTATGCAATTATTTTTTTTCCTTATAGTGATGTTGCCCATAATTATCTGAGTGGCTGATAAAATGAAAATGGCTAAGCATGCTTATTATTACTGTTGTCTAGTAAAGCATCCTTGCCGTCTATGTGGTTAGAATATGGAACATCCATCTAAGACTATAATTTGGGATGATTGTCATTTCTTTAAAAAAATATAATTTTTTTTATTTTTAAAATTTGTAAGAACAAAAATCATTGATCATCATCATTTTTTATTTTCTGCATATAATATGACCAAAAATCGTTGGAAGCAAAAGCATCGGACAAAAAATTTTTAATTGGACATCTTTTCCTAGGATTTTCAAACACTCGTGGGAAAAGGTTTGGAATCAAAATATTTGCCAAATAATTTTACCAAAAATACTTGTTGAAAAAGAAAATTCCGTGGCATGCTCGCTCGGACTCGATTCCGCTACACAAAGACTTTTCCTTCCTTTTTTTTTAAAATTATAATAAAAAAATATCATTGGTCATATTATTATTTTATTTTTTATAATTTTAATAACAAAAATATATTTGATAACTATTGTTATTTTTTATTTTTATTTATTTTATACAATAAGAAATGCTTTTAAGAATTTTTTTTTCATAAAGTTATTTTTATTTTGAAGGTAAAATTATCTATAAATATTTTTATAATTTTTTTTGTACGACAAACTAAAAATCATAAGGGAAAGCTTGAATTTTTTTAAATTTTTTTAATTTTAATTTTTTTTTGGAGGCAAAAGCATCCTCCAAACATTTTTTCATCAAAACGTGGGAAAAGAAAAAAAAACCCTTTATTAACTCCACCCGACCTCTGCCTGTGCCCTAACTTCCTCTCTTCAACCCAGCCCCTCCTCTCCTCCACCGACCCCGCCGCCCTCCCACCGAACGCCAACGATGGTGACGATCAATACCTCTGTGACCTCCCCGCCCTCCTCCTCTTCATCCTCCTCTCCCTCTCGACCATCGCCCAGCTATCGGCTGGCGGAGGCGAGCTGGGACACGGCCGGCGACGCCCTGGGTCCCCGCTACAAGAGAAGAAAGAAGAAACCCTCTCGAGCCCCCGTCGTCTCATTCTAATCCTCTTGAGGAGCATTCGGGAAGTACGGCGAGGTCCTGCAGAGGTGATCATGAGGGACAAGATGACGGGGCACCCCTGGGGGTTCGGCTTCGTCGTCTTCGCCGACCCTCCTCTCTTCTCGATCGCGTCTTCCAGGACCAATATAGCATCGACGGCCGCACCATCGGTTCCTCTTCTTCTTTTTCTTGTTCTTTTTCTCCCGTCTCTCTCTTGGATCGATTTCTTTTAGTGTTTTCGTTGTAGGAGTTTCTTTCTTGATTCCAGGGTTCTTTTCTTGATGGGTTCGTTTGCTATTTTCTCCTAGGATTTGAGGGCGAATTTCTTGAGTATGCTATGCTTGTAGAGATCAGTAGGGAATTCATGGCGTTTTCCTTATTTGAATCATTGGTGTTTCATTGTGTTGTCTTTTTGTTTCATAGGGTTTATGTGTTTGTGGGTTTTGATCTTATTAAGGTGTACGCTTATGTTGGTTTCCTTCTTATATATACATAAAAGACACGCACCCAGAAGAAGAATGTGTGCATCATGTCCAGAATAATTGCATGCCGGAACTTCTTGTTGGTCTCTTGATCGGTTTTCCCTGTTTCAGTGTTTCCGGTTGTTTGCTAGTCGCTTGAATGTTGTGAGTTTTTCAATGAATTGCTTGGGATTTTGTGGTATTCTATTAGACTCTGATGTGAGGTCATGGGTTCTTCGCGTTTGAGGTGTGGTTTCGCGTTGTCCAACAGCCCAGTAAGCTCTTGTTGCACTTGAATTGGACAAGCATGTGAAATATACCCACCACCTCTGTTTTCTAATCCTAACCCTATTTCCACTTCCCCCTATCCTCTTCCCACTTCCCCCTCCTCTGCTTTTCTAATCCTAACCCTATTTCCATCGGCTGATGAGGGATTTCAAGAGACTGCAGCAGGATCCACCGGCGGGGATCAGTGGAGCGCCGCATGATAGCAACATCATGCTCTGGAACATCGTGATCTTTGGGTAGACTCATGAAGCTTCGATTTTTATTCTTTTGGTTGTTTTGAATTGGGTTTTGATGGGTTTTTGGTAGGCATTTGCAGGCCTGATGATACGCCGTGGGATGGAGGTGAGTTGATACTCTCGATCCTTTCTTTCTCGCTGTTCTAAATTTAGTCTAACGATTTTACTTCTTTATATAACCCTTTGAAAGGATCAAAACTGAGTTGGGTTTCAAAAGTTCTGATTTTTTCCCCCTACGCTGTATTTTGTAATCATCTCGTGAAGTTGCTGGAAATAGATATGGGGCTTGGGATTTATTTGGTGGCTTTGGTTTGAGGTCTCTGAGGACCCGGATCGTATGGGTTTTGAGGCTTGATAATTTAAGATTCAGATATTGAAAGGAATCTATGATATGTTTCAGGTTATTTGTGATTAATGTGGAATGTGAGTTTATTATTTTTGATATCACTGGAGGTACTCTGATAGAACGCTTCTATGTATACATAGGTTTTGTGAACTTAGCATGATGGTTATGGTTATTGGATTGGTGGATAAGAATTCATAAAGCTAGTACAAAATAGTTGGGACAACGCTTGATTTAATGATCATTACTTCTATATGCATTTTCAAAACTTAGCATGATGTGCCTTGTATCTGAGGCTTATTATGGGAATTTGTGTTCATTCTTTGCTGTTTGCAATTGTCCTAATTTCTGTGACCTTTGATGCAAGGTAGCATCAGTCTTGAATTATATAGAGAGGATCTAACCATTTTTCCCTCTCTATAGAGGGGTTCTCTTTTGCTTCTTTATGAGATCTAGCTTCTCTCTTCATGCACTCATGATCTTCATGTAAGGATGGGTTTGATTGCTAGTATCTCAACACCAGCATGTCCAGTTACTGTAACTGATTCTTGTACTTTTTTCTACAAAGTTGAATAAACATGTTACCACTGCTTCAAAGGCATCACAGGCCCTAATTTGAACATCAGCCAGAACAACATAAGAGTTACAGTAGCTAAGGTAAGCAGAGCCTCCATACAATGTTATCCTCAAAAATAATTGGAGGTATTGTGATTAGGATTGTAAATGATACCCAAAAACTTGATAACCTGAGCCGATTATTTTATAACGAGCCGATTATTTTATAACAATCAGGTATGGATCCAAACAAAGTTTTTTCTAGGCTTATCAGATTGAATTTGGATCCTATATGCAGGGTTCGTTTCTTATCAGATCAAACCTGGAGCTATATTTGAACTGAAAGCCTGATAACCTGTCTGCTGATTGGAGGCGTTCCTTGGGAGTAAGTGGATCCTCCCTCTTATTTAACTTCACTATTTCTTCCACGCTATTTATTCCTGCGACTCTCCAGATCCGAAGGTAAATTTAGAACACAAACTTATGAAAATAACAACTACTTATTTATTTAAATTGATATAATTCTCTTCTTTTAAGTCTTGATTTTCCTTAAATGTCATGCCTTAGTTTTGAAATACATTATTAATATCAATCATTTTATCCATTGCCTATCACAGGAGTTCTTCAATGCATCAATGCCAGTTTCTGCTCAAGCAACATTCCCTTATAAATTTGTTGTCAGCAAATTCTTGCAGGTAGTTGCCAGTATATAGCAGTTTAATTTCTCTTGATTTATTGCCCACTAGAAGGATCCTCATTTGGATTAGCAACTATATTTTTTTGAATGAGCATATGCCTATATTGGATTCATTTGCATATATAAGAGATTATGGTGTAGTTTTGAGACTTTACCAATATGTTTGTACTGCAGCCTGGCTCATTTGATTTAGTGGGTACCATAGTTTATGAGGTTGACCAGCAGCAATATCAGAGTGTCTTCTATAATGGTACAATCGAAGTTGTGGAGGCTGGAGGTTTTGTCAGCATAGAGTCTGTTTTCCTTTTTACTCTTGGGGTTGCCGTCATTGCCCTTGTCGGATTGTGAGCGTATGGTCTAATACATCAATTCTCAAACGTAAGTTGCTTTTAGCGAGTTCCTTCTTATGCCTTAAAATCTTGATTGTGATCTCATATTGATTAATTAAAAGATATCAGATATTGTATGCTGCTTAAGGGTAGATGCTAACATGGTATTTGATCTAGTTGTACTCAATTACAAGTTACCATGATTTTGATTTAATAATTTATTTTTTTAGCATAAAAATTAATCAAATATAAACTTTTTTAATACTTGTTTTTTACCCTTGCAGGAAGCAATTTTGATACCCTAAAAGGATCTTTCAAGAAAAGTGAGCAAAGTGTACTTTGGCACGAGAGGTCTCCAATAATGTCTTATTGGAACATTTATGAATTGCAATGTCATTTTAGGGCATTGCTTACTCTAGTAATGTTTAAAAGAGAGCTAGAAAACTAGGGAAGTCATTTATGAATGGGACCTTTATGAAGTGTCCAGGACCGTTGTCTCATTATGTGTTTTGATGTTTTATGTTAGTTATGGATATTGTAATTGATATGGACTATTGACTTTCATTTATTAGTTATTTTGATGCTTATCCTTTGTTGTCATTATGTAAAAGTTTTGTATATGTAATGGATATTGCATGTAAAGAATTATATTATTTTTATTGATACAGTTTTTAATATTTAAAAAAAATATGAAACAAACAAATTATATTCTATTTAAATAAAATATATAAAATTTTAAAAATTTTAAAATAGAAATATAGTTTTAAAATATTAAAAAATTTAAAATAGAATAAATATAACTTTTCTATATGATTTTAGACATATTTTGTAGGAAAAAAAGAAAAAAATGTATTTATTATTTTTTCCTACGATTTAATTTATATTTGCAGGTAAAAATGGTTAAAAATAATAATTTAAAAAAGAATCATTAAAAACATTTATTAGCTATTTTTAATGATTTTTAGAAAAATCATAGGGAATGATGTGGATAAAAAAATAAATATTTTTAATTTTTCCCTATGATTTTGGATTTTTTGTAGGGAAAGGAATCATTAAAAAAATTCATTAGCCAATTTTTCATACGATTATAAGAAATTGCGTAGGGAAAGATTGGATAAAAAATTATTTTTTTTTTTTTTGCCTACGATTTTGGGGTTTTTCGTAGGGAAAGAAATCATTTAAAATAATTATTTTTCAATTTTTCCCTACAATTTTAAGAATTTTCAGGGAAAGATGTGAATAAAAACTATTTTTTTATTTTTCCCTACGATTTTAGGGTTTCTCGTAGGGAAAGAAATTATTAAAAATTATTATTACCCAACTTTTCCTCAACTTTTCCCTATGATTTTTCTTAAAATCGTAGGGAAAGATGTGGATAAAAAATATATTTTTTTATTTTTCCTACGATTTTTTTATCTTCGTAGGCAAAAGTTTTCAAAATTCAAATTTACATTTCAAATTCTAGTCACTCTATCCCTACGAAATATGAACTTTCCCTACAAAAAAAATCGTAGGGAAAAGGTCTGATCTTTGCCTACGATTTTAAAGTCGTAGGCAAAGGCTTTCCCTACGCATCTTTGCCTACGATTTTTTTTTCGTAGGGAAAAGTTCAAAAATCGTAGGGAAAGGCTTTTCCTACGATTTTTCTATCTTTCCCTATGAAAAAAATCATAGAAGGCGAGCTGGGACACGGCCGGCGACGCCCTGGGTCCCCGCTACAAGAGAAGAAAGAAGAAACCCTCTCGAGCCCCCGTCGTCTCATTCTAATCCTCTTGAGGAGCATTCGGGAAGTACGGCGAGGTCCTGCAGAGGTGATCATGAGGGACAAGATGACGGGGCACCCCTGGGGGTTCGGCTTCGTCGTCTTCGCCGACCCTCCTCTCTTCTCGATCGCGTCTTCCAGGACCAATATAGCATCGACGGCCGCACCATCGGTTCCTCTTCTTCTTTTTCTTGTTCTTTTTCTCCCGTCTCTCTCTTGGATCGGTTTCTTTTAGTGTTTTCGTTGTAGGAGTTTCTTTCTTGATTCCAGGGTTCTTTTCTTGATGGGTTCGTTTGCTATTTTCTCCTAGGATTTGAGGGCGAATTTCTTGAGTATGCTATGCTTGTAGAGATCAGTAGGGAATTCATGGCGTTTTCCTTATTTGAATCATTGGTGTTTCATTGTGTTGTCTTTTTGTTTCGTAGGGTTTATGTGTTTGTGGGTTTTGATCTTATTAAGGTGTACGCTTATGTTGGTTTCCTTCTTATATATACATAAAAGACACGCACCCAGAAGAAGAATGTGTGCATCATGTCCAGAATAATTGCATGCCGGAACTTCTTGTTGGTCTCTTGATCGGTTTTCCCTGTTTCAGTGTTTCCGGTTGTTTGCTAGTCGCTTGAATGTTGTGAGTTTTTCAATGAATTGCTTGGGATTTTGTGGTATTCTATTAGACTCTGATGTGAGGTCGTGGGTTCTTCGCGTTTGAGGTGTGGTTTCGCGTTTAATGTCCAACAGCCCAGTAAGCTCTTGTTGCACTTGAATTGGACAAGCATGTGAAATATACCCACCACCTCTGCTTTTCTAATCCTAACCCTATTTCCACTTCCCCCTATCCTCTTCCCACTTCCCCCTCCTCTGCTTTTCTAATCCTAACCCTATTTCCATCGGCTGATGAGGGATTTCAAGAGACTGCAGCAGGATCCACCGGCGGGGATCAGTGGAGCGCCGCATGATAGCAACATCATGCTCTGGAACATCGTGATCTTTGGGTAGACTCATGAAGCTTCGATTTTTATTCTTTTGGTTGTTTTGAATTGGGTTTTGATGGGTTTTTGGTAGGCATTTGCAGGCCTGATGATACGCCGTGGGATGGAGGTGAGTTGATACTCTCGATCCTTTCTTTCTCGCTGTTCTAAATTTAGTCTAACGATTTTACTTCTTTATATAACCCTTTGAAAGGATCAAAACTGAGTTGGGTTTCAAAAGTTCTGATTTTTTCCCCCTACGCTGTATTTTGTAATCATCTCGTGAAGTTGCTGGAAATAGATATGGGGCTTGGGATTTATTTGGTGGCTTTGGTTTGAGGTCTCTGAGGACCCGGATCGTATGGGTTTTGAGGCTTGATAATTTAAGATTCAGATATTGAAAGGAATCTATGATATGTTTCAGGTTATTTGTGATTAATGTGGAATGTGAGTTTATTATTTTTGATATCACTGGAGGTACTCTGATAGAACGCTTCTATGTATACATAGGTTTTGTGAACTTAGCATGATGGTTATGGTTATTGGCTTGGTGGATAAGAATTCATAAAGCTAGTACAAAATAGTTGGGACAACGCTTGATTTAATGATCATTACTTCTATATGCATTTTCAAAACTTAGCATGATGTGCCTTGTATCTGAGGCTTATTATGGGAATTTGTGTTCATTCTTTGCTGTTTGCAATTGTCCTAATTTCTGTGACCTTTGATGCAAGGTAGCATCAGTCTTGAATTATATAGAGAGGATCTAACCATTTTTCCCTCTCTATAGAGGGGTTCTCTTTTGCTTCTTTATGAGATCTGGCTTCTCTCTTCATGCACTCATGATCTTCATGTAAGGATGGGTTTGATTGCTAGTATCTCAACACCAGCATGTCCAGTTACTGTAACTGATTCTTGTACTTTTTTCTACAAAGTTGAATAAACATGTTACCACTGCTTCAAAGGCATCACAGGCCCTAATTTGAACATCAGCCAGAACAACATAAGAGTTACAGTAGCTAAGGTAAGCAGAGCCTCCATACAATGTTATCCTCAAAAATAATTGGAGGTATTGTGATTAGGATTGTAAATGATACCCAAAAACTTGATAACCTGAGCCGATTATTTTATAACGAGCCGATTATTTTATAACAATCGGGTATGGATCCAAACAAAGTTTTTTCTAGGCTTATCAGATTGAATTTGGATCCTATATGCAGGGTTCGGTTTCTTATCAGATCAAACCTGGAGCTATATTTGAACTGAAAGCCTGATAACCTGTCTGCTGATTGGAGGCGTTCCTTGGGAGTAAGTGGATCCTCCCTCTTATTTAACTTCACTATTTCTTCCACGCTATTTATTCCTGCGACTCTCCAGATCCGAAGGTAGATTTAGAACACAAACTTATGAAAATAACAACTACTTATTTATTTAAATTGATATAATTCTCTTCTTTTAAGTCTTGATTTTCCTTAAATGTCATGCCTTAGTTTTGAAATACATTATTAATATCAATCATTTTATCCATTGCCTATCACAGGAGTTCTTCAATGCATCAATGCCAGTTTCTGCTCAAGCAACATTCCCTTATAAATTTGTTGTCAGCAAATTCTTGCAGGTAGTTGCCAGTATATAGCAGTTTAATTTCTCTTGATTTATTGCCCACTAGAAGGATCCTCATTTGGATTAGCAACTATATTTTTTTGAATGAGCATATGCCTATATTGGATTCATTTGCATATATAAGAGATTATGGTGTAGTTTTGAGACTTTACCAATATGTTTGTACTGCAGCCTGGCTCATTTGATTTAGTGGGTACCATAGTTTATGAGGTTGACCAGCAGCAATATCAGAGTGTCTTCTATAATGGTACAATCGAAGTTGTGGAGGCTGGAGGTTTTGTCAGCATAGAGTCTGTTTTCCTTTTTACTCTTGGGGTTGCCGTCATTGCCCTTGTCGGATTGTGAGCGTATGGTCTAATACATCAATTCTCAAACGTAAGTTGCTTTTAGCGAGTTCCTTCTTATGCCTTAAAATCTTGATTGTGATCTCATATTGATTAATTAAAAGATATCAGATATTGTATGCTGCTTAAGGGTAGATGCTAACATGGTATTTGATCTAGTTGTACTCAATTACAAGTTACCATGATTTTGATTTAATAATTTATTTTTTTAGCATAAAAATTAATCAAATATAAACTTTTTAATACTTGTTTTTTACCCTTGCAGGAAGCAATTTTGATACCCTAAAAGGATCTTTCAAGAAAAGTGAGCAAAGTGTACTTTGGCACGAGAGGTCTCCAATAATGTCTTATTGGAACATTTATGAATTGCAATGTCATTTTAGGGCATTGCTTACTCTAGTAATGTTTAAAAGAGAGCTAGAAAACTAGGGAAGTCATTTATGAATGGGACCTTTATGAAGTGTCCAGGACCGTTGTCTCATTATGTGTTTTGATGTTTTATGTTAGTTATGGATATTGTAATTGATATGGACTATTGACTTTCATTTATTAGTTATTTTGATGCTTATCCTTTGTTGTCATTATGTAAAAGTTTTGTATATGTAATGGATATTGCATGTAAAGAATTATATTATTTTTATTGATACAGTTTTTAATATTTAAAAAAAATATGAAACAAACAAATTATATTCTATTTAAATAAAATATATAAAATTTTAAAAATTTTAAAATAGAAATATAGTTTTAAAATATTAAAAAATTTAAAATAGAATAAATATAACTTTTCTATATGATTTTAGACATATTTTGTAGGAAAAAAAGAAAAAAATGTATTTATTATTTTTTCCTACGATTTAATTTATATTTGCAGGTAAAAATGGTTAAAAATAATAATTTAAAAAAGAATCATTAAAAACATTTATTAGCTATTTTTTAATGATTTTTAGAAAAATCATAGGGAATGATGTGGATAAAAAAATAAATATATTTTTAATTTTTCCCTATGATTTTGGATTTTTTGTAGGGAAAGGAATCATTAAAAAAATTCATTAGCCAATTTTTTCATACGATTATAAGAAATTGCGTAGGGAAAGATTGGATAAAAAATTATTTTTTTTTATTTTTGCCTACGATTTTGGGGTTTTTCGTAGGGAAAGAAATCATTTAAAATAATTATTTTTCAATTTTTCCCTACGATTTTAAGAATTTTCGTAGGGAAAGATGTGAATAAAAACTATTTTTTTATTTTTCCCTACGATTTTAGGGTTTCTCGTAGGGAAAGAAATTATTAAAAATTATTATTACCCAACTTTTCCTCAACTTTTCCCTATGATTTTTCTTAAAATCGTAGGGAAAGATGTGGATAAAAAATATTTTTTTATTTTTCCTACGATTTTTTATCTTCGTAGGCAAAAGTTTTCAAAATTCAAATTTACATTTCAAATTCTAGTCACTCTATCCCTACGAAATATGAACTTTTCCCTACAAAAAAAATCGTAGGGAAAAGGTCTGATCTTTGCCTACGATTTTGAAAGTTGTAGGCAAAGGCTTTCCCTACGCATCTTTGCCTACGATTTTTTTTTTCGTAGGGAAAAGTTCAAAAATCGTAGGGAAAGGCTTTTCCTACGATTTTTCTATCTTTCCCTATGAAAAAAATCATAGGCAAAAGTCATATTTCTTGTAGTGGAGGTTCTTGACCTCTCTAATAATGAGTTATCGGAGGATTTCCAGACTGCTGGAGCAAATCACAACCAGAAATCCTTCATGTGTCAAAAAACCAAAGAGCAGAAGATGCCTCTAGCACAGTGGTATATCCTATGGAACTCCAATCTTTACACATGAGAAACAATAGCTTATCAGGTCAATTTCCTTCTTTCTTGAGACTTTGTAAACAATTGGTTCTGCTTGATCTTGGTGAAAATAGATTCTCGGGAAACATGCCCATATGGATTGGAGAAAACCTCTCATCTCTAAGAGTTCTTCGTCTTAGATCAAATTCTTTTGATGGTAATATCCCCATGCAAGTATTTGGTCTTACTTCTCTTCAGGTTCTAGATTTGGCATGCAACAATTTTTCAGGAAAACTGCCATCATTCTTTGGAAATTTTACTGCCATGGTTGGGGAGCAGGAAGAAAGCAAACCATTGATTTCAAGTGGAGACATAAGTTCCCTGTACAAAGAGAGTCTCTTGATTGTTACAAAAGGCTTACAATTTGAGTACACTAGAATCCTTTCATTGGTTACAGGCATTGACATGTCGCGCAATAATCTTTGTGAAGAGATCCCTGATGAACTAACAAATCTTCATGGACTGCATTACTTGAACTTGTCCGGGAATCATTTGATTGGAAAAATCCCACAAAACATTGGTGATATGAAGCAGTTGGAATCACTCGATTTATCAATGAACGATCTCTCTGGCCAAATTCCCCAAAGTATGGTAGCCTTGACTTTCTAAGCTACTTGAACTTGTCAGATAACAACTTGTCAGGAAGAATTCCATCAGAGTACCAATTTCAAACCTTCGGTGATACTTCTATTTATGTTGGTAATCATAATCTTTGCGGACAACCATTGCCGGATTGCCCTGCAAATGCACCTCCACAACCAAGAGAGGAACAAGCAGATGAAGATGGCTATGAGATGATATGGACTTATGCCAGCTCAGTATTGGGATTTGTGATAGGATTCTGGGGTTTTATTGGTGTGGTGATGATCAAAAAGAACATCAGGACTTCTTATCTTCAATTCATTGACAGAATATATGATTGGATTTATGTACAAGTGGCAATAAAGTTTGCCAAGCTGAAGTCTATCGAGGCAGCAGGAAATCACAGGCATTAATAAGCAACTATGCAGTCGACCACTATGTTGTAATGTATTATGCTTCTTTTATGTATCTTCTCCTCTCTCCCTATTTCGATCTCTCTCGCATTCTCGCTCCTGCTCTTCTCTCTCTATTGGTTTGCTATGAGTAATGTTCCATAAGAAAGGTTTGTTTCTATTTTCCAATGTGCTAGTAAGATGATTTCACTTTTCCTTATAGTGAACTTTTTTTGTTACCATGTTACACAAACGAAGTGATTTCACGAGAATAGACTTAATGCCTCATTTAAAATGTCTGCCTAAAATAAGGGAAACGCAAGCAATTATTTATTCCAACTCATGCTGACAGTTATTTTTCTTGGTTTTTTGTTAATCAACTTCAATTTTTACACCAAAGAAAGGAAAAAATGCTTAAAATACCTAAAGCAAGACAAACATATGCAAAATACCCTTTTTTTTTTTCATGCAAAGATTTACAGCTCTTGTATATTGGCAAAATGAAGCATTACATAAGCTTTAAGATAGGGCCTTGGTCTAGAGAGGCCATGTCTACCTTCTCACCCTTAGGGTACGATAATCATGGTTTGCTCCACTCTTAACTTGATCACTGTGTCAGCCTTCCTTGAATCAACTTTGTGTGCTCTTGCAAAGAGTGATGGAAGGCTCTAACCCAACAGTTATTTTTCACATGAAACACTCTTTTTTAACGAAATATCCTTAAACATATTTAATGAATAAGTAGTAGGAAAGGAAAAGACACATGAAAATTACTACATTTACAGTGAGAACAAAATCATAATAAAAAGAGCACATCAAGTTCAAAATCATTGTTTGGTTCTGGATCTAGACATGTTTCTATATACAGGGAGAGAATGCTACTTTCACTGCCATAGAGGAAGGAATTGTTCCTGGATATGGTGTTGCCAAATGTTCACCTCTTCTTTTGTTCCTGCTATGAACGAAAAGCTTGAAGATGCAGATGAGCTCCATGGTGCAGACATTGTACAAAAAGTAAGTATTAATAATAGCGATGTATATTTGAAGCTTTTTCATTAGGAATTCATCTAATTCATCTGCTAGAAGTGTGGGCATTGTGAACTCCCCTTAGCTAAACTGCAATGCTATTTTGTTACTACATGAATGTATGTATGACTAATGGACTTGCTATTTTGTGACTAGACAAGCACCAGTGGCACTTTGTTGCCTTGATAGCACATGATGCAAGTGGGGAAGGTGAAGTGGTGGTGGAGAAGATTGTGAAAAGAGAGAGGCAGGTTGGCTAAAATGCAATGATTGACTAGTTTGAGAATCTGTTACAAGCTTCTGTAGTCAACCCTGCAAAAGAGACAAGATGTGCACTGTAGAATGTTGCATCAATTGCTGAATATTCCTAACGATATAGGCCTTTGTTGTAGAGAAGCTCAAACCAAAGGCACTAGTGACTGTGCGATCTGAGGGTCTTACCATCTGAGCATTCTGTTGTATTTTTGTTCTCTGAAAATTAGATTAGAAAATTCAGAAATCACAGATACAAGGGTGAAGCGCAACTTGAGAAGGGACAATGTTGTAGCAGCATTGATCATTGTTGTAGCAGCATTGATCATTGACAGTGTTATCCCTCTCTTGGGATTTTTTCTTTTCTTTAACTTTTACATTCTGTTAAAATTTTGCACAAAGTGTAGGATTGGTTAGAGCTGTCTTTCACATATTATTTGTTATTAAGTTTTGGGGTTTTGTTGCTGTTTTACTTCAATATTTTATCCAAGGATTATTGTGAAAAATTGTAGGCTCTGCTCATCTAAATCGCATCATTTGGATGTTCATATGGGTATGGAAGAAAATTATGCATCAAAACTTGCAAAGTAGTGATTTTCTTATTCTTTTTCTTGCTGCGGAGTCTATTCAGCTATATTGTAGAAAAGCAATCAATCATAAAAAGGTATTGAACAGCCAAGCTTCAGGAGACATGTCATTTTTAATTTATGACCTGAGTTCATTTCCAAAACAATAACCTTGGAGGTGGTTTCATTTTGAAAATTTTGATGTTCCAGTGAGATAAAACAGAGGGATATAACAAAATATGAAACGTATATATGCAGATAAATAAACCAATAAAACAAATGAAAACAAATCTGCTAAATATTCTTTTAGCATAATTAGTTAAAACTGCTGGTTTATTAGACAAAGCAGGAAAATAAAAAGGAAAAAAAGGGGGAAAAGATGACTCCATATCTAGCTGACCAAGTGAATAAAAATTGAATTTCTAATCTTCCTCTTGTGATGAGAAACTCCTCCTAAAACATGTTTTCAAACCGTCATCTGTTAGGTTGTTCTACATTGTTGAACATGTTAAATCTTGCCTTCATAATGCTATATGAAAGACTCTTCTTACCATTGGTCATAATTATTTGCAAACTTTTCTTTCCATCAAAATGCTACATGAAAGACTAAGGCTCATAATTTTCACCTTAACCACACAGAGTTCTGCAAACCAAAACGCTAAAACAGTAATCTGAAAAAAGAAGAGGATGAGAATGCTTACCGCATGTACACCATAGAACTAATGATGTGGACGTACCATAAATGTTGGACAAAGATAGGCCTCCAAACATGGGAAAATTCTTTAGGCAGAGAGACCTGGATGGGTTAAATCTGTAATATAGTATGAATATTATTATTATATGCCTGCCCACATAGTGATAGTTTGGATTATCGGCAAATGTACTCCTTTCATCCTAGCTATCCAAACTTTGCTATGCTATATGCTAGTAAGAGCAGCAAAGATGACCCCAAAACGAGTCATCAAATGAAAACCTGCACTAGTTATTGAGGATCGACCCACAAGCATCGACATGTTAGCGTCTAAACAAGGAGGACCTGTTTGGCTTGCTATATGTGCACGTAAATATAAATCTTTTCTTGTATGTGGGTACTAAGCTGAGAGCTAATGCATATTTTGTCTTTAATATGCATTAATGATCTGTTGTTCTAGTGTCATTTCATCAGGGCATGTTGAGAAATTTTTATCTATGACACAAATATACTATTGTTTTCCATTTTAATTAGTATATAGGAAATGTGAACCAAATAACATTCTAAGAAACGAAAAAAAGTAGAAAAGAAGAGAAAAGAATGTTGCCTAAAAAATCAAATGCTTGTCATTCGGTGCTAATGTTGGTGATATGACCGTGGCTTCAGTACCACCAAGGACGAGAGATTTCCTTATCCACAAAGTAGTTTGTTGTAAACACCATGCTGCCATTAGAGCAAAATTGATACGTTAAAATAAGGGAAACCCATGCTCTTCATGAGGTGAGAGACGATGTGACAAACATGCATCTTTTCTCGTTCTCTCCTATGTGTTGCTTCTACTTCAGTGACAACCTCATCTCCAATGTAGATGGGCAATTTGAACTTCCTACTCTGAGCAACATATTGCCGCTTCAGCCTTCACATTCAAGGAAAATTAATAAATAAATAATAAATTACATGATGGGCATTATCCATGCATGGACCTGCGGACAAAGTTTGTTTTTCTAGCAATGAAATTTTTTATAGCTAAATGCATAAATTCTTATAGTGCTTAAAATAAAAAAAAAAGAAAAAGGAGCTGATGAAATGAAATCAAAACTTGAATATACATTGTCTTTTAATAATTGTTTCTTAAACGGGCATATAATTATTGGTTAAAGAAAATATTTTTTCAAAAATCACTTCAGATAAAAGATTGAGATGTGGTAAATGAAAGGTTTGGAATGTAAAAGTTAACTGTAAGAGATTCTATGGCAAAGTTTTCTTAAAAAAACAAAAAAAAGGTACATAAGGCTCTCAGAACTGTGAACTTTGTCCCACTATGGATCACCCAAAGTTTACCCTAACTAGGGGCTTAGAAATATTTGGTCAAAATGATTTATTTTATTTTTATGTTTTATGTTATAACTATTCCTCAATTAGTCCAAAGACCTGCAGTTTCTTCGGAGACCAGATGAAGACCAATGCCTATAAAAATCTCCTTTTTATTGATGTGCACTCATACTATCTCATTTTTCATTAATAATGGATGTGAAGGATCTTACAAAATTTTCTAACCGTGTTATAGTCTTAAAGACGTATTTTAAAGTAGATAGACTTGATCAAAACCACATCACCCTTCAATAAATAATAAACAAATAATATTTATTTATGAAGCAGTGACAAGATCAAGGAATGTTCTACAACAATCCACTTTAATTTTGGGCACAAAAAAATGAACAAATTAATAAAACACCTTTCTTTCAGTAGAGATATTTCTCCACATGTAAGTACATGGGTTATGGAAAGCCACAACGGAAATTCATTCTTCCCTTCACTCCTGTAAATTGTGGTGGACAACTCGTGCTCGATCCTGTTGCAAAGCCTGGAAGGTGCGCTCCTTTAAATCATCTGATCAAACTGTTAAAGCGGCCAACAATCATCCCACCGCTGAATGAATTGTTCACCACCAGCAGAAACCTTTTAATTTTACTGGCAATGGAGTAAACCAACTAACATGCAACAGAGGGAACAGAGATGATTTTAGATATATTGTGAGATATCTACTGTGATTGTGTTAACACGTCTCTTCCAAATGCCACGGCCCTTAAATCATTTAACCTTGACATTGAAAAGAAAGATAAATTGAAAAGTCTCCTCACTCACTCAAGATAATCCATCATTCACTCTATGACACTTCTAAAACGAAGAACACCAAGAAGAGTTCAAGACCTGCTGGAAAGGATATTGATTATAAATTCTCTCATGCAATTTCCTAATGACAGTTCCATTAAAATCACCTTCATGATTTTCAGAGGTCTGTACTATTAGACAGCGCATGGATGTCACAATTGCACCAGGACAGCATTTTCATAAACATTGTCTAGCAGCATAATGATAATATATCAGTCACTGTAATTTACAAGCATCTGATCCCACATTCTCTTAACTATTTGATTACATACAAATGGAATCATAAAACAAAATCCTTGCAGCATAATTTAAACAGTTACAAAATTATAAGAGCTAACATGTTACACTCACCAAAAAATAGATCACATCTTACACTAATTAAAATGTCAAAAAAAAAAAAAAAACTAATGTCATCAGTCCAACTCTGCTTACAAAACCTGCATGGAAGCCCGTTCTCTTCACCATGCATTTTGGACAAGAACTTCCATCTCCATGAGCTTTGTTCAAGGAATTAATTACATTGATGATGCAGCAAGAACAATGTGTTAGTGAGATAACGAGAATCCTATCAGGTCAAAAGCAGTAAATAAATAACCGGACACCATCCATGCAGGTTCGAATAAGATGTGTCATTTGAAATAATTGGCATAGATGCTATTGCAATCTGTTCTTCTTGCTTGTTTCAGGGTTCTCATCAAGCATAACAATGTTGTCATCATCATCATTGACCTCAACTTCTTGGGGATTTGCTTGATCACTGACATCAAGGCTTGACAAGGCTTGATACCACGAGCATTGTCTATCATTTTGAGATTTCAGATAGTTTTCTCTTGGTCCCAGATTTTTGAACTATCCCAACCCCATCTGACCATGTGCAGTTGACTCGCCATTGCTTACAACCTAGCGTCTTTCTTGGTAGGAGCTATCATATCCATCCAGCCAGGACCATCCCATCAGGTTCTTTCTCCACATCACTCCTCCCTGATTAGGGCAAGATGTAGATCAATAACATGGAATGTCTGGAAAAGAAGAATGCCTTTTTATCAGATCAACCTTATATTGACAGATTTTGCCGGAACTATCCCAACCCCATCTGATTTCTCTGCTGTTTCTGTCACAGTTAAATGTGCAGTTGACTCGCCATTGCTTACAACTCTAATGCGTCTTTCTTGGTAGGAGCTATCATATCCATGCCTAAGCAATGTAAGTCTCTTCTTTCTTTTTTATTAAAAATAAAAAAAATCATAGCGAACCCACAAGGAAAACCATTCCTTTGATTCCGGTTGATAGGGTGGAAGATCTTCTAATTAAAGAGTAAGGGAGAATCATCAGAGCGAGGCAAGCTTCTGGGGAAGTTCAGATCGTCGCTGGACACTCCAGCAAGGCAGAGCTAAACTTCTCCTTCCTCTGTTTTATCGTTGAGCTGAGAATGCAATGGGATTATTGGAAGTTTAGGGGTCGTTGTTGTCGGAGTAGCTTACCAGAGTGGAAGAGAGAGAGAGAGAATCGCCAACGCTCGCCGCTGCCATTGTTGCCGGCGATGAGAAGGCATGGCGGGGGAGGAGAGTCTGGTTGGGAGAAGACTGAGTCTTCTCCCCTGTTTTCAATTGGGTTCGGCCGGGGGAGGCTGCCAAGCCGGGTGACGAGCGCCGCCGCCCTTCACTGGCGGTGAACGGGTGACGGGAAGGGCAGGAGCCGGTGATGGGTTGGGGCCGGCGGAAAGAGAGGGAGAAAGAGAGGGTGACGGAGAGAACAGAGGAGAGAGAGACGAGAGAGAGAGAGAGAGAGACGGGAGAGGGAAGGAGGTAGAGAGAGAGAGACAAAGGAGATGGGAGAGAGAGAGAGAGAAGAGACAGAGAGAGTGGAGCGGGAGGAGAAGAAGACGAAGGCGACACTCGCGTTGAGTTCGGAATGGGAAGGGAGAAATCACGTGAGAAGAAGGCTTCAGCCTTCATGATTTGGGTTGTGCTGGGCTTGGTTGCTCGCTTGAACAGTTGGCCATTGGTTCATCATGAGTTGTTTTTTTTAAATTGAAAATAGAAAGAAAATCTTAAGATTTAATTATAGAATTCATGGGGTTTGGCTAATCTTACTTAGCGGGTTCAAATTTGGTTTAAAAATACATAATCTAAGCTCTATTCACCAAATATCATATGATGTTTACATTGGATTGAAATAAAATGAGTTACATGAGCCCAAGAAAATGCATTTATTTAAAATTATATTGATTAAATTTGATCTTGGGAACTGAACCATGTGATGAATAGTGAATCTAGTTTTGATAATAATGTTTAAACTGATTAACGGCCAAGATAATCATAGAAAAATTTATTACCAAATGTAGGAGCATTTTTGTAAATATTCCAAGTTGGTGAAAACTTGTAAAAGTGGAAAATAATTAAATTTGAGATATGAAGCAGTAAGTAGGGGTTGTTAACACTGAGTAAGAGGAGAAAAAAGAGTTATTTTAAGATTTTAGGCTAAAGGGGTAGAATAATAATTTTCTTGGCATGGATTTTAATAAAAATCAATTATTTATGTGGGATTATACCGTGATCACTAACTATAGATTGCATGAGAGGATTGTAGGAGTAACGATATGAGTAGGAGTTCTACACCTTACTATTATATGATATGTTTTTATTTTCATGACTTGCATGCTTACATATAATATGTTTTATTATGAAATGTTCTTGCATGATTGAGATGAGTATTAATTCTTATGGATTTGCATGTATATTGCAATATATTATTTTGATATAAATGGTTTTTGAACTTTTCTACCATGCTTACGAGTTTTGGTATTTTGGCTATGAGGTGGCTTGGTCGTGCTATGAAGATGTTTGAAAGTGGCATATTTGGGAAGATGGTGTATGTAATGGGTACTGCTGGTATGTGGTA
>UESW01004505.1:59119-106226 GCA_900491605.1 Calamus simplicifolius
TACTCTTGAGGTTTATTTTAAGAGTACGCGGCCATTCGCATTGCCCCTGGATCGGGTTCAGGATTAGGGGTCATGATATTTGTCTTCAAGATATTAAACTTCTATTTTAGATAAACAATTACAATCAACAATTATTTGATTATATCGATTCCAAGGAACAAAATTAAAAATTTAGACTGATTCTGATCCCAAGGTTTGGATGAATTAAACAACAATAATAAGAATCAATCTGATTCTGATTTCAATTCTTATGTAAGTTAAATAAATGAAGAGAACAAGCGATTCCTATTCCAATTCCAATCGAATCCAATTTCAATTCTAATTCCAATATCGAACCAATTGGCCCTAAATGTACATGTGCATCACTGGTTGTAACCCATGAAGCAACTATTCGCATAAACATACACATGCATCATGTACTTTTCCCCTTTCCACTCTTAAATTCTGTTTTCGTTAACTCACCCTCATACAGTCATCAACAAAAACTGCAATGAGGTTAGGATAGATGAAAACTGAATGACCCAGGGTTACAGTTTTTCCCAACCACCATTTGACTGGTTGTAATCCGTGAAGCAACTGTTCACAAAATCCATTTGCTCCCAAATGAAAGCTTTAAAACTTGGCAGAAACTTCATTACCAGAAGTAGGCAGGTTGCAGCAGCAGCAGCTTCAGGTGAGCATAGGAGGTTGTCTTTTAAGAATAACAAGGTAGTAACTAGTTTATGGGGGAATTACCAAGTAGGTGCACCACCCTAAGTGGAAGTTTCCTGCTATTAAAAATAAAACAATAATTCTATTTGTAAAGGTAGATGATGCATATACATCTAGGGCAGTGTTGCAATGCTCTTACCAGAGCAACTCAAAGTCTGTCCTACCAACAAATGAGAAATTTATTATGTACTACATTAGATAGTTTGCATCCATTGGGTTGTTTCTGTCATTTGGTTATATTTACATCCATGGGGTTGTTCTTGCCATTTGCTTCTATTAGAACAATGCACCTTTTTCCTGCAAGGATTGTTTCAGTGTTTGGTGCATTGATAGCATAGGTCAGATCACAAAAATACCCTGATACATATAGAACCATACCTAGGGTCTACATTTGTTATTTGTTGATAGGAGCAACTTTGTACGCTGCTCTGCTGGAAGCATAATAACTCTATCCATATATGAATGCACATGCATGCATATGCATAAACACATACATGTCTGCATGTATATATAGTGTATGTATGATGCCAAGAAAATAAGTATATGAAATATGTCAGCCGCATTACCTATATAAAGAACAAAACCATAACTGATGTGAATTTTGTAACCACTACTAAAGATTTAGAGTGCGCTGCAGTACAAGGCTACAAATATAAGCGTAAAATAAAGATCTACCATAGAGAAAACAATATATTCTCCCTCTTTCATATGCATTCCAGGAACAGAGATGCAGAGAAGCAAAATTATGAGATCCATACAAACAAATTGAGAACACAAGCTAAGTCAGTGGTACACTTGGGTCTTTCCAAGAGCATCAGCACTAGCATAAAGATATCCTAGACATGTTCATAAATATTGTACTTCTCTCCAAATCTCAAAGACAAGTTTGTCAATGTTGGAATAGCAATTAAAACAATAGAACAGTAGATTGCATTAAACTATTGTTGACCAAGAATCCTTTTGATACTGTGCATTCTAAGGTTCCAAAACAATACAATATATATACAAATAATAGATACAGGATATATTTTCCAAGTGACTAAATTTTCAACAAATCTTATGTTTTCTTTATTTTGTTTTCTGGATATTTTCATCACTCTACAACCAAACTGGGGAAAAGTGAAGTACTTGCAAAAGGAAAGAATTTTAGCCTGGCCAACATCCTGAAATTTAAGTTTTCAAACCTTAATCATGAACACAGCTGACCATAACTACGGAACCACTGCACCTTCATTACATTTGTTGTGTATTTTGAATCCTTGATCTTACCTTTCTCTATTCAACATAATGTTCACAATTTTTGGGAAATTTTATTACAGCAATATAAACTAAAGTCTCTAGACTATTTTAGCAAAAGTATTTAACTTTTCTTTTTTTTTTCTTTTCTTCAGTATTATTATATGGCATCAGTATAATTCCTATGATACAGTGTTATTGACTAGTCAATTTACTTGACATTGTATCCTATGAAGTGTTTCAATGTCGAGTATTTAGAGGATGAATTAGCAACCCAATCACCTTGAAATTTTGCATGGGTGCTAAGAATGGAGGCAATGTGATGTAAGAAACTTTCGCTTCTCTTTTGGAATTTGGCCAATGCTAAAGCAAATGGAGGTGAAAACTGCCACACACAATATATGAGCCCCAAGTGTTTGAAGAACAGCCCACCTAAATAAATATGTATTTTTGGTTCCTGTAGCATGCAGATGATTTGTACCAACATGCTTGCATGCATTTGTGTGTAAATCACAGCTCTTAGATTATCTTCTTGTTAAACATTCAGGTAAGAAAGGTTAAGCGAACAGGACATGATATAAATACTAAATTGAACAGTGTCTGGGAATATATACTGAAATAATGTATAGAAATACAATTTCTAATAAAAATACCTATGTCACTAAAACCAAAGTTCTAAATCTTGTAAGACAAAGGTATTCCAATATTTTTACAGAACAAGATGCCCTGTGTCCCGTCTCATTTTGATCCCTGATCCGATTAGACATCCCAATACTTACTTGAGATTTTTTTTAAAAAAATTATTTATAAAACTTTAGCATTTTATTCGATTTTTAAACATATTCGAACTTCAAAAGTTAAATCTCTATGATAAATTAGATCTTTGGCTTGAGTCAGGATCAAAATAGGAGTAAGGTTCCTCTTTGATTTAAGCAAAGCTCGAATTAGGAGTAGAGCTTCTCTTTGAGCTGAGTCGGGCATGAATTAAGTGTAGGGTTCTTCTTTAAATTAAGTCAAACTTGAATTAAGAATAGAGTTCTTCTTTGGCTCGAGTCAACCTTGAATTAGCAGCAGGGCTCCTCATTGAGTCAAGCATGGCTCAAATTAAGAGTAAGACTCCTCTTTGAGTTGAGTTAGATATGAATTAGGTGTAGGGCTCCTCTTTAGGTCAAGTCAAATTTGAAATAAGAGTAAAACTCTTTTTTAACCCAAGTCAGGCTCAAATTAGAGCAAAACTCTTCTTTAGCTTGAGTCAGACTCAAATTATAAACAAAACTAATTTTAGATCGAGTTAGATTCGAATTAAGAGTAGGGATCCTCTTTAGCTTAAGTGAGACTCAAATTAAATGCAAGGCTCCTTTTTAGGTCAAGTCAAGCTTGATTTAGGAGTAGACTCTTTTTTGGCTTGTGTTAAGGCTTGATCTAAGATCAAAACTTTTATTTGGTTTGAGTTTGGCTTGATCTAGGACTAAGGATCTCCTTTAAAATGATTTAGGAGTAGAACTCCCCTTTGAGCTAGTTTGAGCTCAATCTGAGTGTAGGGCTCTCTTTTAACTCAATTCAAGAGAAAATCTCTCCTTCGAGCTGACTTGAGCTCAATTTGAGAGTAGAACTCCCTTTTAGCTTGTTTTGGCTTAATAGAGGAGTAAGGCTCCCCTTTGATTCGATCAAGTTTAATGTCGAAATAAGGCTCTTTTTTGACTCAATTTAAGAGCAGGTTTTCCTTTAATTCGATCTAAGAGCAAGGCTCCTTTTTGAGCTGGCTCAAGCTTGATCTAAGAGTAAGACCCCTCTTTGTCTTGATCGAACTTGATCTATGAGTAAGGATCCCTTTTGACTCGATCTAGAAGTAGAGCTCTCCTTTGAGCTAGCTTAGGCATACTCTGAGAGTAGGATTCCTCTTAGGCTGACATAGGAGTAGAATTCCCTTTTTATGCTCGATCTTAAGAGTAGGACTTCCTTTTAAGGCTTAACCTAGGGCTACTTTTGGGCTTGGATTTGAGCTTGAGCCTCTTCTGGAGTTAGGCCCTTTCTAGATTTAGGCTTAGGGTACTTCAGAACACTAAGGCTATGATGTCTTGGTCTCTAAAGCAATACTCTATTTGGGATCATAATAGATGCTAGTACTATGGTCTAAATCAATGGTTGATTGGTTTACGGCGAGCTGCTTGAGCTTCTCGAGCTGCTTTAGGACTTGAGTTCATGAAAGAGTTAGAAGTATCTCTTTTGATGCACTAGAGATTTTTCCCTCTCTTTTCTTGTTCTTTGTTTTTTTTTTCTTTCTATTTTTCTTTTCTTTTCTTTTTTTTCTTCTTTCTTCTTCTTCTCCTCTTTTTCCTTTTTTCTCTTTTCTTTTTTTGGGAATAAATGGATCAAAACTTTCATCAAATGGAAAAAAAATTCTAGATTCAAAGTCTGCTCCTTCAACCAGTCATTTCAAAGAAATGAAAAATGAAAAAGAAACTTAGAAGTAGAGAAAAAAAAATCCGAACTAACCATCATGCAATGAGGATGATAACTCCTTCATCTACATTGATCTTCTTCTCGATGATCATGGATATAGAGTTGATCTCCATGACAATAGGGAAGATGGAGGTACATTCCCTTACCAAGCACCTCAAAAATCCCAAACAGGGTACATCGATCATTGGGTTAGATCTTCTATTGATAATGGCCATGGTAACCTTAACATCTTTGGGGATGATGGACCAGGGGTGCTTGACATTGATGGTGGGGTAGTAGAACTTGTTTAAATTCAATGGAAGGGTCTTAAGGGAGATGGATAACAATGATAAGGTTTTTAGGTTTCAAGGCACTTCATAGTCTTTATTTCATCCCAATTTATCATCCAAAATAATGAAAGGGGGACTAAATTAGTGGTGAATTTTGAATTTTGAATTTTAAATACATATTGCAGAGGTTTATATAAGGAAGGCATGTGAGAGATTTGTATTATTCGGACTCCCTTAATATGTTGAGGCGTTATCAAGGCATCATTTGAATTTTGAATGTCAAATTTTAAATTTTGAAATCCTGAATTTTGAATACATGTTTAGATAAGAAAGGTAGGTTGAGGTATTGGTCGGTTTCCTAACCATTCAAAGCGCCATTTGAACTTTGGATTTCAAATTGTGAATTTTGAAATGTTTAGAAAAGAAAGGTAGGTTTATGTGTTGGCCAATTTCCTAATCATTCAAGGCACGATTTAAACTTTGAATTTCAAATTTTGAAATTTACAATTTTGAATTGAAATTTTAAATTTTTAATGTATATTTAGATAAGAAAGGTAGGCTGAGGTGTCAAACAATTTTTCTAATCATTCAATGTGCCATTTAAACTGAATTTCAAATTTCAAACTTTGAAATTTTGAATTTAAATTTTAAATTTTAAATGTATATTTAGATAAGGAAGGTAGGCCAAGGTATCAACTAACTTTCTAATCATTCAATGTATCATTTGAATTTTAGTAAAAATAATCAATTGGGAGTGGGATTTGGGTATCATTCAAATTTTAAATTTTAAATTTTGAATACATATTTAGAAAAATTTGGCATTCAAATTTTTCTAAAAATTAAAGGATAGAATTAAAAATAATATAAAAGAAATGATAGAAGTAGCTCTAATTGAAGATAAATGAGAGAAAATCGATTATGGTAGTTTGGATATATACAACGTAGACCTTTAGATGCTCCAACAATTAATGGTAAGGAAAGAGATAGAGGTAGACCTAAACTAATATGGATAAAAATAATTAAAAAAGATATAACTATTTAATTTAAATGTTGACTTGGTCTTGAATAGAGCAGAGTATAGAAAGCAGATTCATGTATTCGATCCCATGTAGTTGGGAAAAGGCTTAGATGAGTTGAGTTGAGTTGAATACTTATTTAGAAAAGAAAGGTAGGTTGATGTGTTGGCCAATTTTCTAATCATTAAGGTGCCATTTGAACTTTAATTTTAAATTTGAAATTTAAAATTTTGAATTTTTAATGCATATTTAGATAAGAAAGGTAGGGTAAGGTATCGAACAATTTTCTAATCATTCAATGTGATATTTGAACTTTGAATTTCAAATTTAGAACTTTAAAATTTTGAATTTATATTTTAAATTTTAATTGTATATCTAGATAAAGAAGGTAGGTTGAGGTGTCGACTAACTTTCAAAACTTTTATCTAGCACCTTAAACTAATTCAACCATTTGAATTTAGTGTCATAGCGATCTCTTTATTTTTCTTTTGATTATATATTATAGCCTTAATTGGGTTTTCAATATATCAATCTAGATGTGGCTTGAATCCATCCAGATCAAATTTTATTTACTTAGCAATCAAGTTTGGTTTAAGGAGATCAAGCTGGATATTTGGAATATATTACCATGTTTAACTTGAGCCCTAGTGAATTGGATCTTATCAATAGAAAAGGAGTGAAAATTAAGCTATGTGATCGAGTTAAAATATTACATTTGACTCAATCATTGATAATCGAACTTGCTGACCGAGTCTGAACCTTAAATTTCACTCTATTGTTGGTAATTGGGTTCCTTGGTTAAGTCCAAGATTTCATATTTGTATCAACTAAGCCTATTAATCAAGCACAAGTGTTCGATTTGACCTAGTTGCGAAGATTTTGACTTAATTCGATGAGGTTATTAATCTAAAATGTTGCATTTGGCTCTCAATTGAACACAGTAGGAGATTCTGACCCAATTTACATCAATTGGATCTTAATTGATATGAGAGATGTCATGGATTAGATCTATTAGTTGAATCCATCTGCTAAATTTGACCCAATGTATAATTGGATGGGCTAAATGGCCAAATTAAGATGCTGAATTAAACTCAATACTCAGACTGCATCTCCTAATCAATTTTTTATTATGATCCAAATATAGAAATTATTAGGTTAACATCTAGCCAAAGATGTTGTTTGAAGTCGTTGATCCTACCCAAACATGAAAGACCCATGCAGAATTAAACACACACCAGCAAAACCCATAATAGCCATTGCATTTCTCCATACAAAATCAAATGAGACTGCAGCTCTGTAAGTTCTAATAGAGTATAAGACAAATGTTCCAATCAGCTCAAGCATAAACAAGGAAGAGAATTAAAAAACAAGAAGGCAAAAGTTTTTCAATTCCCATTGTCCTGCATTTTATTGCTTTTTTTCCAAAGGCTTGTGTTGAGGGGTAAAATCGCCATTGCATTGATAGCCGTGCGAAGGGACTAGGATCAGCCCCATCCCCCCATTACGCCCATAAAGAACGAGCTAACTAATATGATCCAATGGGTCGAGCAACCCATAGTTCGGCTTTTCCCCAAGCTTCCGTAGCTCGGCTTTCCCCGAGCTTCCCGTAGCTCGGCTTCTTCGAGCTACCCATAGCTCGTCTTCCATGAGCTTTTCATAGCTCGGCTTTCCCCGAGCTTCCCGTAGCTCGCTTCTCCGAGCTACCCATAGCTCGGCTTCCACGAGCTTTCCATAGCTCAGCTTCCCCGAGCTTCCCGTAGCTCAGCTTCCCTTGAGCTTCCCATAGCTTGGCTCCCCCGAGCTGCCTATAGCTCGGCTTCTACGAGCTTCCATATCTCGGCTCCCACGAGCCTCCCATAGCTCGGCTTCCCCCGAGCTACCTATAGCTCAGCTTCCACGAGCTTCCCATAGCTCGGCTTCTCCGAGCTACCCATAGCTCGGCTTCCACGAGCTACCTATAGCTCGGCTTCCCCCGAGCCATCTATAGCTCAGCTTCTATGAGCTTCCCATAGCTCGGTTCCCCCGAGCTACCTATAATTCAGCTTCCCCCGAGCTTCCCGTAGCTCGGCTTCTACGAGCTTCCCATAGCTCGGCTTCTCCGAGCTTCCCATGGCTCGGCTTCCACGAGCTTCCCATAGCTCGGCTTCCACGAGCTTCCCATAGCTCGGTTCCCCCAAGCTACCCATAGCCGTTTCTCCGAGTGCCCCCCAAGCAATCCATGGCTCGACGCACACCTCCGTGGAACCCGATGCGGGAGAGCCCAGGCCTAGCGTAACGGAATCCCAAACAAAGGATCATATCGAGGAGTAGCCTAGGATCTACAATAACGGCCTAAGACCTACGCACTCATCAGATCTCAGGCCATCAGAGGGCCCTCCCAGCCATCGATCCTTCAACGAACAAGATACGGACCCCACCGGCCTTGTAACAGCTTGATTCGATTCATCCCCTATCCTAACAACCTTCAAACCTTCCAGAAGGCGCTCAAGATCTAGGTGATTGCCTTAAATATGACACTCCCAGATTCTCTCATGTATGCGCTCACAGCCCCGGCTTACTGGCTCACTCTCACTCTCACTCACTCTTTGGCTCCCTCACTGCTCGTCGGTGCTCCCCTAGAGCTCTCAATTGGCCATCCCTGGAGGGACTCCCCAGAGAGATCCTTCTCCCCATTTTCTGTTGATCGCCGATCCCCACTGACTTGAGCATCGAAGGGTCTTCCGCGGAGGGCCACCCCCAATGCCTCTCACCTGAGGACTTCTGTGCAGGTCCGCCCAGGAGGAAGTCCAGATCAGGAGACCGATCGTGCCCGAGTCGGAGGACAGATCCTGGTGGCAACAGATTGGCTAGAGGAAGGGCCTCAAGTCCCGTTAAAACTTGAAGAAAGGAGATAAGGATCTCGATATGGAGTAGAACCTCTCCAATGGCTAATCGAAGAAGAGCAACCTCTGAGGCCCAGGACCAGGTCGTCTCCCAAAGAACTGATCCGACAAGCAACGCGGCGCCGCAGCTGCCACCAGTTGAGACCCCATCACCGCCAGCCATTCCGGTGACCCAGGATCAGTTCGCCATGCTGGTCCAGCAGGTCCAAGCCCTGACCCATTTGGTTCAGGAGCGCCTCACAACTGCCCCTGCTCCATGCCTCCCTGAGGAGGCCACTGCCCCTTTCTCTCCGGCCACCTCCTCTTCTGGTCCGCATGGAGCCGTGGACCCCCCACACCAATCAGGGGGGACAAACCAGTCCCACAAGGCGGCTACAACAAGGATCCTCTAGATCTCAGCGAGCCCGGTCCCTCTCTCCGGTGTTCTCCTGCCATGATTCGATGCCATCCCCGCACTCTCCTCACCCGTCTCCTCCTCTTACATCTAAAGAGGAGATCCGCCGTCAACTCTGGGAGATGCGTCAGGAGCTGGACGCTGCCAAGCAGGCCCATCCGCCTCAGCCCAAGGCAGAATACGACATCCCTTTCTCCAAAGGGATCATGAGGAAGTGATTCCCTCCCATGTCAAGCTGCCCGCCATCGAGCCCTACCATGGCTCTTCTGATCCGGATGACCATCTCAGTAGCTTCTGGTCAATAATGATGTTCCACGGAGTATCAGACGCGATCCTCTGCCGCACCTTCCCTTCCACCCTCAGGGAATCTGCCTGAACCTGGTTTAACGCCTTGAAATCGGGTTCTGTTGATTCTTTCGACGAGCTGAGCTACCTTTTTATTGGCCAGTTCATCAGTAGCCGCCGTCACCGATGGAGATCCGACTCCCTCTCTGAAGTTAAGTAGAGAGAGGGGGAGTCCTTGAGAAATTATCTTGGCCATTTCAACAAGGCCATGCTGGAGGTGGACCACCTTAATCATGAGGTGGCTATGTCCACCCTAGCGGGGGGAGTCTTGAAGGAGAGCGACTTCTACCTGGCGATGGAGGTCAGCTACCCCCCGAACCTCTCCGACATGATGGCCCTGGCAAATAAATACGCCAGGGTCAAAGAATCGCGGAGAGCTGCCCGCGCCGAGCTGGCGAAGAAGAAAGAACCTAAAGGTTCCGATAGGCACCGACCCGTACGTCAACCAAGCATGCCTCATCGCCAAAGAGCTCCCCCGCTGCCGCTGAGAAATCGCTCCCGGAGCCCACCCAGGCGATTCGATCGGTACACTCTACTCACTGTACCCAGGATGCAAATCCTCATGGAAATAGAGCGCCAGCTCCCCTGACCAGCTCCTCTCCAAGGGAACCCAACTCGGAGGGACCCCACCAAATACTGCCGCTATCACAGAGAGCATGGCCACGACACCGAGGAATGTTGGCACTTGAAGAATGAGATTGAAAGGCTGATTCAACGGGGCCGACTGAACCAGTTTAGGAGGGCGCCCGAGCCAGGACAAGGGGGCGATCGCCAGCCCGAGCTTCAGCAGCCTCCTCCTCCTCCAAATCCTCCTATAATCGGCCACATCAACATGATTGAGGAAGCCGGTGGCTCGAGCTCTAGATATGATGATGGAGGCTCGGCGCCAAAGAAAGCGTGAACAGGCGAGCTCTCCTTCTCCGACGATGATCTCCGAGGGATACAGTTTCCACATGACGACGCACTGGTTGTATCCCTCAATTTAAATGACTATGATAAGCCAGATCCTCGTTGATAGTGAAAGTTCCATGAATGTTTTGTACCTCGATGTGTTTGCCAAGATGAGATTACTCATGGAAAACTTTCGAGCCGTGGACTCTACCCTAATGGGGTTCACAGGCGACGTCATCGTTCCAGAGGGGGTCGTAGCGTAGCCTTAACGGTTCGGGCAGGAACCTGGCCCCTTGTGGCCACGTTCACACGGACTTCCTAGTGACCAAGCTCAGGTCACCCTACAATGCGATATTTGGAAGACCTGGCATGATGTCTCTCAAAGCCGTTGTCTCCATCCCACATCTATCTATGAAATTCCCCACCGGGCGAGGGATTGGTGTCGTCCGGGGGAGCCAAACTATGGCTCGACAGTGTTTTGTCACCAGCCTTCAATCCAGAATGCCTAAAGTTGACGGGCTGGACGCTCGGGAGGAATTCGCCGAGCAACGAGGGGAACCAGCCAAAGAACTGGAGGAAGTACCACTGGACGAGGATCGTCCCGACCGAACCATAAAGATTGGGTCGCTACTAGAAGGCAAACGCTGATCGACTTCCTCTGAAGCAACGCCGATGTGTTCGCTTGGTCCACCTCCGACATGCCAGGAATCAGCCCCGAAGTTCTTGTCCACCACCTTAACGCGGACGACATGTGCCGGCCCGTCAAGCAAAAGAAGAGGAGTTTCGCTCCAGAATGGCAGAGAACTATTGAGGAGGAGGTTGATAAGCTCATCAAGGCAAACTTCATTCGGGAGGTGAATTACCCAAGCTAGCTGTCGAATGTCGTCATGGTGAAGAAGTCGAGCGGCAAATGGCGGATCTGCATCGACTTTACCGACCTCAACAAAGCATGCCCGAAGAACAGCTTCCCTCTCCCCCGAATTGATCAACTTGTGGATGCCACCTCGGGTCACCAAATGTTGATGTTCATGGATGCCTACTCCGGCTACAACCAGATCCGGATGGCCCCCGAAGATGAGGAAAAGACCGCCTTCATAACCGACCGAGGTACTTACTGTTACCGTGTTATGCCTTTCGTCTTAAAAATGTAGGAGCCACCTACCAAAGGCTGGTCAACAAAGTATTTAAGGAACAAATTGGCCGGAATATGGAGGTATACATCGACGACATGCTGGTCAAAAGCAAAGAAGCATCACAGCACGTCAAGGATCTTTCGGAGAACTTTGCGACACTCCGCAAATATCAGATGAAGCTTAACCCAACTAAGTACGCTTTCAGCGTTAACTCCGGAAGTTCCTCGGCTTCATGGTCTCCTAGCGGGGTATCGAAGCTAACCCCAGAAGATCCAAGCTCTCCAGCAGATGGCACCCCCGGCGTCGATTAAAGAAGTCCAGTGCCTAACCGGAAGGATAGCGGCTCTTAACCGCTTCGTGGCACACTCAGCCGAAAGATGCCTCCCCTTCTTCAAAACTCTCCGGTTGGCTAAGAATTTCCACTGGACCCCCGAGTGTCAAAAATCATTCGAAGATCTCAAAAAGTACCTCGGCTCTTTCCCGCTCCTCAGCAGTCCAAATCCTGGGAGACATTGTTCCTGTATCTGGCTGTCTCAGAAGGGGCCGTTTGCTCGGTGCTGGTCAGAGAAGAAAACAAGGTCCAGAAGCCGATTTATTATGTCAGCAAGCTGCTCCATGATGCGGAGATGAGGTAGAGCCGGATAGAGAAGATGGTGTTGGCCTTGATCACCTCAGTTTGGAAGTGCGGCCATACTTCCAGGCGCATTCTGTGACGGTCCTGACTAACCAACCCATCAAGGAGGTGGTCCACCACCCGGAGACATCAGGGAGAATGACTAAGTGGGCCGTCGAGCTGAGTGAGCACGACATCTGATTTCAGCCTTGCCTGGCCATCAAAGCTCAGTGCTAGCCGACTTCCTCCTCGAGTGTACCATCCCAGAGGATGGCTCCACCCCCGACTCCTCCGAGGAACCAAAATCTGGCATCCGGTGGCTCCTTCATGTCACGGGTCATCCAACGCCCATCGCTCCGGTGCGGGTTTGGTCCTCACCTGTCCGGAGGGGGCGACTTTTGAATATAGCGTTCGCTTCTCCTTCCCGGCCTCCAACAACAAAGCTGAATATGAAGCCCCGCTAGCCGGTCTTGGATCGCCCATAGCCTTAAGGTGGAGAAGCTGAATGCCTTCACCGACTCCCAGCTGGTGGCAGGTCATGTGCGAGGGGAGTTTGAGGCCCGGGAACCGAACATGATCCGATATCTCCAAGAGGTTCGGAGCCTACTCTCCCATTTCCCCGAATTTGAGATCATTCAGATCTCTAGATCTGAAAATGCCCGTGCCGACCTGCTATCTCGACTGGTGACTGCTGAATCAATGGACGCCGAACGAAAATTTCACTTGGAGACTTTGGAAAGACCTAGTATCGCGGAAGCTGACCGTGTAATGCAAGTTGAGGCCGAACCATCATGGTTCGACCCCATCCTGAAGTACCTCAAAGAAGGGTCACTCCCGGCCGATCGAAGGGAAGCTAGAAGGCTAAAACTGCAAGCCATCCACTATGTGCTAATTGATGACCAGCTCTACAAGCGGTCCTTCTCTATGCCACTGCTCAGATGCCTCCACCCATCTGAGGCTGATTACGCCCTTCGGGAGGTGCACGAGGGGATTTGTGGCAACCATCTGGGGAGCCGGTCCCTGTGCCACAAGGTGCTGCGTCAAGGTTACTATTGGCCAACCATGCAAAAGGATGCAGATGACCTTGTCCGAGCTTGCGACCCATGCCAAAGGTACTCAAGCATTCAGAGGCTCCCCTCCGCCAGCCTGGTCCCCATATCCTCCGCTTGGCCCTTCGCCAAGTGGGGAATGGACATTCTCGGCCCATTTCCGCTCGCCATGGGGCAACGGAAGTTCTTGTTCGTCACCATAGATTACTTCACCAAATGGGTCGAGACGGAGGCATTTGCATAAATAATCGAGGCTCAGGCCAGGGATTTCATATGGAAGTCTATCATCTGCCGTTTCGGCCTCCCGCACACTATTGTCACTGACAACGACAGGCAATTTGACAATCCGAAGTTTCACCGGTTTTGCGAGGAGCACGGGATCCACCACCACCTTACCTCGGTCGGGCATCCGCAGGCCAACGAGCAGCCAAGTAACCAACCGGACCTTGCTTCAAGGGATCAAAGCTCGGCTCTCTAGGGCCCGAGGCAGGTGGGCAGACGAATTGCACCATGTCCTGTGGGCCTACCGCACCACCCCGAGAGTACCCACAGGCGAAACCCTATTCCGAATTGCCTTCGGCATAGAGGCGTCATCCCCGTGGAGATAGGGCTCCATTCTCTGTGGGTGGAAAGCTACTCGGAGGAAGCTAGCGATGAGCAGCTCCGCACCAACCTTGACCTGGTAGAGGAGAGTAGAGAAAAAGCTCGGATCAGAGTGGCTGCCTATCAGCAAAGGGTGGCCCGCTACCACGACTCCAGAGTCAAAGGGAAAGCTTTCTTGCCTGGCGACCTCGTTCTCCAGAAAGCATATGTCTCAAACCGCTGAAGCAAGGAAAGCTGGCCCCAAACTGGGAAGGCCCTTACCAAGTAGCGAGATCGTCGGACCTGGGACCTACAAGCTGCAAGATCTAAGCGGAAGATCCATCCCTCAGACGTGGAATTCGGACAATCTCCGCAAGTACCACCAGTAGGGTATGCCCTCTACAGGCTCGCCTTCTTAAATTTTTGTCGGCATAATGTTTTATAATTCATGACATAAATCACCACAAATTATATCACCGAAAATCATGAAAAGAAACAGGTGCTGCTTACTAATCCTCGACATGACGAGTTACCTATTTAAGCAGGAAAATCTCCGAACCTCAGCAGGGCCGGGCAACTATTCTCCAAACCTCGGTAGGGCCGGGCAACTATTCTTCGAACCTCGGCAGGGCCGGGCAACTATTCTCCGAACCTCGGCAGGGCTGGGCAACTATTCTCCGAACCTCAGTTGGGCCGAGCAACTATTCTCCGAACCTCGGCAGGGCCGAGCAACAATTCTCGAACCTCGGTTGGGCCGAGCAACTGGTCTCTGAACCTTGGCTGGGCCGAGCAACACGTCTCCAAGCCTCGCTGGGCCGAGCAACACGTCACCGAATCTCGGTTGGGCCTAGCGATGAATTAAAGCCTCGACTAAAACCGAAGTGCGTAAAGCCCCAGCAAATACTAAAGCACGCAAACCTCGGTTAAAGCCGAAGGACTTCCGAACAGTCCCAAAATTTTGGCCAGTTTGAAAAAATGCACCATGCAAAACCACCAACAGACACAAAGTCTGTGCCTTTAGCAAGTTCCTAAAGGCCTCGGCAGGCCCTACACGGCCGCCCATGAACCCCAGACAAAATCGGAAAATCCCCCCTACTGCTAATCCCCGGATGATATCCCTGTATCTTACCACCCAAGTGCCTATCTCGCTCCGCGAACGAGACCATGACTTAGCATGTAAGCCCACGGGACCACCCAGGTCCCCCATCGGTTCAAACAGAAGCGAGCGGTTTTACCTCTTTTATGAACTAAACAACGATNCCCGACTAAGTGCGCTTTCAGCATTAACTCCGAAAGTTCCTCGGCTTCATGGTCTCCCAGCGGGGTATCGAAGCTAACCCCCAGAAGATCCAAGCTCTCTAGCAGATGGCGCCCCCGGCGTCGATTAAAGAAGTCCAGTGCCTAACCGGGAGGATAGCGGCTCTTAACCGCTTCGTGGCGCGCTCAGCCAAAAGATGCCTCCCCTTCTTCAAAACTCTCCGGTCGGCTAAGAATTTCCAGTGGACCCCCAAGTGTCAAAAATCATTCAAAGATCTCAAGAAGTACCTCGGCTCTTCCCCACTCCTCAGCAGTCCAAATCCTGGGGAGACATTGTTCCTGTATTGGCTGTCTCAGAAGGGGCCGTTTGCTCGGTGCTGGTCAGAGAAGAAAACAAGGTCCAGAAGCCGATTTATTATGTTAGCAAGCTGCTCCGTGACGCGGAGATGAGGTATAGCCGGATTGAGAAGATGGTGTTGGCCTTGATTACCTCAGTTCGGAAGTTGCGGCCATACTTCCAGGCACATTCTTTGATGGTCCTGACTGACCAACCCATCAAGGCGGTGGTCCACCGCCCGGAGACATCAGGAGAATGACTAAGTGGGCCGTCGAGCTGAGTGAGCATAACATCTGATTTCAGCTTGCCCCATCAAAGCTCAGGTGCTAACCGACTTCCTCCTCGAGTGTACCATCCCAGAGGACGGCTCCACCCCTGACTCCTCCGAGGAACCAAAATCTGGCACCCGGTGGCTCATCCATGTCGACGGGTCATCCAACGCCCATCGCTCCGGTGCGGGTTTGGTCCTCACTAGTCTGGAGGGGGCGACTTTCGAATATGGCGTTCACTTCTCTTGAATATGAAGCCCTGCTGGCCGGTCTCGGATCCCGTAGCCTTAAGGTGGAGAAGCTGAATGCCTTCACCGACTCCCAGCTGGTGGCAGGTCACGTGCGAGGGGAGTTTGAGGCCCGGGAACCGAATGATCCGATATCTCCAAGAGATTCGGAGCCTACTCTCCCATTTCCCGAATTTGAGATCATTCAGATCCCTAGATCTGAAAATGCCCGTGCCGACCTACTATCTCGACTGGCGACCGCAGAATCAATGGACGCCGAACGAAAATTCCATCTGGAGACTTTGGAAAGACCTAGTATGCGGAAGCTAACCGTGTAATGCAAGTTGAGGCTGAACCATCATGGTTCGACCCCATCCTGAAGTACCTCAAAGAAGGGTCACTCCCGGCCGATCGAAGGGAAGCTAGAAGGCTAAAACTGCAAGCCATCCACTATGTGCTAATTGATGACCAGCTCTACAAGTGGTCCTTCTCTATGCCACTGCTCAGATGCCTCCACCCATCTGAGGCTGATTACGCCCTTCGGGAGGTGCACGAGGGGATTTGTGGCAACCCTCTGGGGAGCCGGTCCCTGTGCCACAAGGTGCTGCGTCAAGGTTACTATTGGCCAACCATGCAAAAGGATGCATATGACCTTGTCCGAGCTTGCAACCCATGCCAAAGGTACTCAAGCATTCAGAGGCTCCCCTCCGCCAGCCTAGTCCCATATCCTCCGCTTGGCCCTTCACCAAGTGGGGAATGGACATTCTCGGCCCATTTCCGCTCGCCACGGGGCAACGGAAGTTCTTGTTCGTTGCCATAGATTACTTCACCAAATGGGTCGAGGCAGAGGCAGTTGCACAAATAACCGAGGCTTGGGCCAGGGATTTCATATGGAAGTCCATCATCTGCCATTTCGGCCTCCCGCACACTATCATCACTGACAACGATAGGCAATTCGACAATCCGAAGTTTTGCCGGTTCTGCAAGGAGCACGGGATCCACCACCACCTTACCTCGGTCGGGCATCTGCAGGCCAACGGAGCAGCCGAAGTAACCAACCGGACCTTGCTTCAAGGGATCAAAGCTCGGCTCTCTAGGGCCCGAGGCAAGTGGGCAGACGAATTGCATATGTCCTGTGGGCCTACCGCACCACCCCGAGAGTACCCACAGGCGAAACCCCATTCTGAATGGCCTTCGGCACAGAGGCCGTCATCCCCGTGGAGATAGGGCTCCCTTCTCTGCGGGTGGAAAGCTACTCGGAGGAAGCCAGCGATGAGCAGCTCCGCACCAACCCTAACCTGGTAGAGGAGATTAGAGAAAAAGCTCGATCAGAGTGGCTGCCTATCAGCAAAGGGTGGCCCGCTACCACGACTCCAGAGTCAAAGGGAAAGCTTTTTGCATGGCGACCTCGTTCTTCGGAAAGCATCCGTCTCCAAACCGCTGGAGCAAGGAAAGCTGGCCCCAAACTGGAAGGCCCTTACCAAGTAGCGGAGATCGTCGGACCTGGGACCTACAAGCTGCAAGATCTAAGCGGAAGATCCATCCCTCGACGTGGAATTCGGACAATCTCCGCAAGTACCACCAGTAGGGTACGCCCTCTACAGGCTCGCCTTCTTAAATTTTTGTCGGCAATGTTTCATAATTCATGACATAAATCATCACAAATTATATCACCGAAAATCATGAAAAGAAACAGGTGCTACTTACTAATCCTCGACACGACCGAGTTACCTATTTAAGCAGGAAAATCTTCGAACCTCGGCAGGGCCGAGCAACTATTCTCCGAACCTCGGCAGGGCTGGGCAACTATTCTTCGAACCTCGGCAGGGCCGGGCAACTATTCTCCGAACCTCGGTAGGGCCGGGCAACTATTCCGAACCTCGCAGGGCCGGGCAACTATTCTCCGAACCTCGGCAGGGCCGAGAAACTATTCTTCGAACCTCGACTGGGCCGAGCATCTATTCTTCGAACCTCGGCTTGGCCGAGCAACTATTCTCTGAACCTCGGCAAGGCCGAGCAACAATTCTTCGAACCTCGGCAGGGCCGAGCAATAATTCTCTGAACCTCGGCAGGGCCGAGCAACTGGTCTCCGAACCTCAGCTGGGCCGAGCAACTGATCTCCGAGCCTCGGCTGGGCCGAGCAACACGTCACCGAATCTGATTGGGCCTAGATGAATTCTAAAGCCCTGGCTAAAACCGAAGTGCGTAAAGCCCTAGCAAAAACCGAAGCACGCAAACCTCGGTTAAAGCCGAAGGACTTCCGAACAGTCCCCATAATTTTGGCCAGTTCGAAAAAATGCGCACCATGCAAAACGCCAACAGACACAAAGTCTGTGCCTTTAGCAAGTTCCTAAAGGCCTCGGCAGGCCCTACACGTCCGCCCATGAACCCCAGACAAAATTGAAAAATCCCCCCTACTGCTAATCCCCGGATGATATCCCTGTATCTTACCGCCCAAGCGCCTGTCTCGCTCCGAACGAGACCATGACTTAGCGCGTAAGCCCACGGGACCACCTAGGTCCCCCATCGGTTCAAACAGAAGCGAGCGGTTTTACCTCTTTTATGAACTAAATGACGATATCATCAAAGAACAATAAATTGCCAAAAAAGACCTTTTTCTTTATTAATTGTAAGAGAAAGGTACAGAAGGTAAGAAAAAAGTACTGAAAGAAAGAAAAATGGCCTTCGCAAAGGCCTAACGTCTCCCCCCGGGAGCTGCCGGGTCTTCCAGATGCTGGGACAGATCGGCGACTCATTGGCGGAGGGACGCAATCTCCCCCTCCTGCCGGCGTACGACCTAGCGAAGGGCCTCGGTCTCCCTTGTGGAGATGGCGAGGTACTCCTCGACCACCTTCTCAAGCTGCTCGTGGCTTGCGAAGGCTGACGCCAAGGCCAGACCATCAACCACGACGGTGGAACGGCTCCCCTCGGAGCCCCCACGATCGTTGTTCGCTACGCTTGATCCATTGGATGATTGCTCTCCACCCTGAGAAGCCATGTCGAGAGCTGTTGAGAGGCTAGCCAAAGGAATGGTAAACGCTGGCATCCCTATCATCCGTATTTATACCCCTCAGGCGAGCATCTCGATCAGTCGGGCCATAAATACTGACCCATGAGCATCGCGTGTCGCCTCTTTGACAGGTGCCCACAGACGCGAGGGGTCGTGCTCCTTCCCGAGGAAATCGGTAAACATCGATGAATTACTCGGGAACCACCCTCCTTCTCTAGAAATTGGGTTCCTCCCGATCTGCCGGGCCCTTGCGGAGTAAAAGCCCTTGAGACTCCTCCAAGTCGCCTTAAATCGGCGCCCTTGGAAAGCGTGAGAAGAAAAAGAGCGTCAGTGGCCGACAATGACTCGCTTCCCTCGGAAGTAGCCAAATCATAAATGTCGGGCGTACCCATGCACCACCCGTTCCGCTTTGGCATTTCGTGCCAAATCTCGCAGGAACCAAATATCATGAGTCTCGGTGGCGACCAAGTCACCCTCCGAGCCATAAATCTCCGAACCTCGACAGGGCCGAGCAACTGATCTCCGAACCTCGGCAGGGCCGAGTATTAGAAGAAAAAGAGTGTCAGCAGCCGACAATGACTCACTTTCCTCAGAAGTAGCCAAATCATAAATGTCGAGCGTACCCATGCGCCGCCCATTCCGCTTTGGCGTTCCGTGCCAAATCTCGCAGGAACCAAATATCATGAGTCTCGGTGGCGACCAAGTCATCCCTCCGAGCCATAAATCTCCAACCTCGGTAGGGCCGAGTAACTGATCTCCGAACCTCGGTAGGGCCGAGCCATAAATCTCCAACCTCGGCTGGGCTGGGCAATAGTTCTCCGAACCTCGGCAGGACCGAGCCATAAATCTCCGAACCTCAGCAGGGTCGAATAATAAATCTCTGAGCTTCGGTCGAAGTCAAGGAATATATTCTACTGCCAAACAATCTCCAGGTTTCTGCCTGAGTTCGGGCAGCTTATGAGCCCCGACTAGGTCGGATAGCGCGGGATCCTCGGCCAAGAACGAGCGATATCCCGTGCCTCGTTTCATTGCCAACAACAACTCTTGGCACAAAAGAGACAGAAATTAAGAGAAAGAACAAAACTTTCTTTATTTCATTACCATCGAAACCAATTACAACCGCCTGAAAGGCATTACAAGTGCATTGAAATGCATGAAATAAAAATGGGTACAAAATTCGGGCAAACTGCTCCAAAGCAGCTTCAACTATGATGCTTCGGCATCCGATCCAACAAATCAGGCAGGCCACAACCAGTCAGCTCGAGCCGATAATGAGCGGACGACATGGCCCAACCATTGCGACCAGCTTTGGTTAATAATGATATCTCGGCGTCTCAATCGAGATATCAGAGAAATCAAAAGGGTGGACAGGTTCTTACCCCAAACCACCCAACTGAAGGGCCCTCCGACGAGTAGGCAGGAAGCTCGCGGACCCTGATACCAGGGCACTCCCCCAAATCTAGTGTGTACAGCTAGCCATTGCCCAAGTCGAAAGGCAATGTACCAGTGAGTGACACACCATCACCCCCTCCTCACGTGGCAAAAGATTCTCCGAGCGGACGAGCCCAGGGATCCGGGCCAGGGGAGGAGGAGAAGTTCACGCGAGCCATGGGGAGGCCGCGTACACTTCCTGCCCTACGTCCCCAAGGGGGAACCACAAAGGTCACACGGGAAGCGTATATGTGCGCTCTCCATGCGATCTTTGCGGACCTCCTGTGCACTCTCCATACGATCTCCGGAGCTCCTTTCTTGAGGGCAAGCCACCCCTCGATGGCTCCTTCGTCACCCCAACTGTCCGGGGGACGACGACGACTTGCAGGGGAAAAGCTCGGTCCTCCCGTTCTAAGCCTCAAAGAAACAGGCATTGTGTGCACCTCCACAGTTTACGAAAAAAGACTTTGGGATGGCCCAACACGGCCCTCTTCCCCCTTTTTTATAGGCGGAGACGAACCGGGAACAACTATAGAGAGCCCCGAGATTCGAAATGCCAAACCCATGCCACCACGTGGCCTCCTGAAATAAAAATTATGCCCCACGATGCGTGCCAAGCGTGTTGCTCGAGCCATGACGCATACCAAAAGATTATCTCTGATCCCGGATCACGAGCTTTAAATGCAGAAAATCGTCCGCCGATCTGGTAGATATTGGCGGATCCGAGGGATCGCTCTGAGAAAACGACATCCTCCAATGGCAAATAAGCACCTGCACCACACACCAAAGCAGCCTACGTCGGGAAAGATCAACACAGCACTGGTTCGTTGGAAAGTGCTGGGCGACCTTTTGCTGACCACAGAGCCGTATCATCCACTTCGATAAAACAAAAATCAACCAGCCTTGGAAAGGACAAAATGCTGACAGGGATAATAAATGGATGCAAAGGCCAAAACCACTCTTTACCAGAAAGAATAAAGGGGTGACAGCGAAGGTTCAACAAACCCCCCTCTTTTCGTCAAAGGCACGACCACAGTCTGGCCACTGGTAAGGTGGATTACCTCAGCCTAACCGAGCTACTTTGCACCTCGGCCCTAGCCGAGCTACTCCATCCCTCGGCCCTAACCGAGCTACTTTGTCCCTCGGCCCTAGCCGAGCTACATCGTCCCTCGGCCCTAGCCGAGCTATTTCATTCTTCGGACCTAGTCGAGCCACTGTGTCATTCGGCCTAAGCCAAATTGAATCATCTCTTAGCCTCCCTTTGTACCAGGCTATGTTGTCGCTCAACTCTTTCGTCAGGGCTATCCCTATGCCTTGGCCTCGACTAGGATGTTCTTTCAAAACTGAGACAGGAAGCCATCCAGGAAAGACAAACAAATGAAAAATGGTTGATCCGTTTATTGATTTCCAGTCAAACTACAAAACAAAAGAAAGAAAATACATATAACCCCCAAAGGGTCAAGACTTGGGATCAGGCCCAGCATCTCCTGCGGCGGCGCTAGCGGGGGCGTCGCTTGACCCCCCTTCTCGATGGTGTCTTGCCGGGGTACCTCGGCGGCAACGGCAACTCCAGAACAGCTTCAAGATCGATGTCAGAAATTTCTCCATATTCATCTTCCTCGGCCCCCGGGGTGCGTGCCTCATAATACTCGGCCTCTAAGCAAGACAGGTCCAGGTCAGGATAAGTCTGGGCAATCTTAGCCCGTGCCTCCTCTTCGCCGAGCTAGAATGCGTCGATGCAGGCCGCCCTACGTTCATCGGCAAACTTGGTAGAGTTCTTGTACTCCTCCACCGCTGAAGAGGCCCGCGCGTTTGCCTCGGCTAATTGTTTCTCCAATTCAGAGATCCTTCAGTGCCTCGAGGCCGCCTCCTCTCCGAATGCCGCCAACCGCCCCTGAAACTCCTGGCTCACCCTATTCAACTGCAGACAAAAAGCCAAGTAAAGCGAGAGTCAAAAGACCAAAATGGATAAAACAAATAGCGCCCTACCTGCTCCTCCCGCGGGCTAGCTCACCCTCCAGCACTTGGACCCTATTGAGAGCCCTAGACTTAGCCGATTGGTTTTGGCGAAGGCTCTCTTTTAGCTCATCCATCCAGGACTGGGTTTCTCCAATTTCTTAACGGGCGAAGTTGAGCTCGTCAGAAAGTCGGGCAGCTCATTCATCCGACCATTTTAGCCGATCCTTTGTGTTGGCAAGCTCTTTATTAGGCAGGTGAGGTGGTCTTGCTGCCACCGACACCTATGCTCTTCCTCCTCGAGCCTTTTGCTCCAGTTGCCTTTATCTTCGGCATGGCTGGCTTTCAACTGGTCCCACCTTTTATCAAAAAACTGTTGCATAGATTTGACCTTGCTCTCATGCTCCGCCATGGCCTGAGAAAGCTCCAGACTAGCCTTCTCGGATTGCTCGCGGAAGCCTTGGAGCTCACTGACTTGTGTAGCGAGTTGAGAGGCTCTTTCCCTCTCAACTTCCAGAATCTGCGAGCCTCCTTGAGCTCCCTCTGAAGGACCAACAGGGCTCAGGAAAGTTTATCTGAAGAATCCACCCTCTCCTTGAGGTGATCGACCTCCTGGCGGGCCCGAGCCCAAGCCCCAACAGACAGATGCAAGCGCCATTTCAGCACCCTCATGATCAGGGCGTTCTGCAAAGAAAGAAGATTGCATACATAAAGAATACAGTCGAACTAGCTGACTAAAGACCCTACATCAGTGCGATTACTTACCCAAGACGCGTAATCTGTAGCGATTCTCATGAGAGCAAGATCGTCAATCTCGGGGAGAAGAAAAGCCTCATCCGGTGCCCCGATGTATCTAAAGGCCATCTCAACAAGGTCCTCTGGATAACTCGCTCCTGTCAAGGAACTCTCTCCCCCTGGAATGCGGACCGCATCAGAGCGAAGAACTTGGCACTCACCTCCGGGTCGCATGAGTGAAAGTCTGAGCTAAGGGAGCCAACTTGGGAACCCGCGACCCATGAGGCCCTCGGTTGGCCGGCCTCCTCCACCAGGGCCCTCATTTGCGAAACCTTAGGCATTTCAACTCCGGCGAGGGGAGCCGCGGTCCGAACGTCCCCTTCACTCGACGGCTCCCCTCCTTCTCCTTCTTCCCCTCCTTCTTCTCTTCTTCTCCTCTTCAGCTTCTACCTCCTCGAAAATCCCCCTACCCACGACAGGCTCTTCAGGAACTTCGGCTCCCCCTGGAGCCTCCTATGCCTCGACGGAAGGCCCCTCACCAGAAAGCCCCCCGCGAGTTTCGATCGCTGGTTCGGCAGGTTCGTCCATCTCCTCGTCGCCTGCTGGCTCTCCTACCAGCGGCCCAGGCCGAACCTCAGCGTAACCACTTCCCCCGCCTCGATGGAAGCGAGGTCGCTCCCACCTCCGCTTGTAACCTCTCCGAGCCACTGGCCTCCAAGGGGGGAGACCGAACCGCCCCACCTACGGGGGCCCCTAGGTCAACCGGCGTCTCTCCCTCGCCATCGTCGGACAGAACGACGATAGGCAGGGAGGAAGTTCCAGCAGCCTCCTCTGGAACCCCTATGACATCCCGACTTTCATCTCCGGACAGACCCTCCTCTGCCGTCGAAAGATCATGCGCGCTGAACTTCGATACCTCCGGTCCGTGGCAACGGGGAGCGCCGGTCATCACCATCTCTCCTGATCCCCCTAGGGTGGGAGACAGAGGGGCGGGGCCTCTTCTCGGCCCAATGCTTGCTGCTGGAGCCGGATCTCCTGCGATGCTTTCCTAGCTCCTCCCTCATCTGGTCTATGAGCGTCGATTTTTTGGCTACAGGGGCAATGTGGTTCGCCCATTAGTTCGCCCAAAAATCGAAGATGGAGTCACATTAAGCTATTGGCTATGAAGTGAAACTCACCACGGGGATTGACGGGACTCAGTCTGGCCGCGAAGAGAGCGTCCTCCGATAGAAGGACACTAGCCGGAAGTGCTTGACCGCTGCGCAACACGATCAGATCCCTTTTCTCCAATTCTGTTAACTCTGGGTATGCTTCCGGATCCTTTACGTATTGCCCCCATACCCAGGAGAAATCCGAGCCGATATTCCCCGCGATGATGAAGAATCACGACTTTCACTCCTTTATCGATGATGGGTTATCGGAGATCATCTTGAAGGACCTCCGAGGGCCGATGTAGGGCCACTCTGAGGCCTTTCCGGAGACCAGATTGAAGCATACCCTGAACATCGGAAGGGTCGCAGTCACCCCAACACGGTTGCACAATGAGATGAACCGATGAGGTTGCGCCAACTATTGGGGGCACCATGGTGAAGCATATATTGTAGAACTTCATCACCTCTTGCACCAGCGGATGAAGAGGAAACCTAAGGCCCACCCTCAAACTTTCCTCGTAGTAGAACGCTCCGTCTCCCAATCCGGATGTTACCCTATCCTCAGCCGTTGGGAGCAGCAAGGTAACATCCTGGGGGATCTTGTACAGATGGCGTATCCGCTCCAGGTCCGCCAAGGTCACCTCTGAAGCCTGATCACTCGGACTCACCATGTCTTCAATCGCAAGAGACGCTGAGCAACAGATTGCTGTGAAAAGAGAAAGGCAAAGCTCTCTAAAGGAAAGTGAGAGAGCGCTACAAATAGGGAGGGCGCCGCCTCGACTCTGTTTTTCCCAAGGAAAACCGCCTTAGGGTGAAGACGAGGCATATCAACCAAGACATCCGGAACCGCCACTACGGGCGCCGTAAAATCGAGATCTCCTACGTGGTGCTTTCCCAGTCGTTGCCTTCGCCCCTAAGGAATAACGGATCCACCTCAAAAAGGCCAAACGGCCACGCAGCATTAATTATGACATCATTGCGTGGGCTGTCGAATACATGTCCCTCGCCCAGATTGTGCCACCTAGGCCTATACTCCCTATGCCCGAACCTACGCTTCGAACTAGGGAGTGGGGGCATGTGTTGAGGGGTAAAATTGCCATTGCGTTGATAGCCATGCAAAGCGACTAGGATCAGCCCCATCCCCCCATTACGCCCATAAAGAATGAGCTAACTAATATGATCCAACGGGTCGAGCAACCCATAGTTCGGCTTTTCCCCGAGCTTCCTGTAGCTCGGCTTCTCTGAGCTACCCATAGCTCGTCTTCCATGAGCTTTTCATAGCTCAGCTTTCCCCGAGCTTCCCATAGCTCGGCTTTCCCCGAGCTTCCCGTAGCTCGGCTTCCACGAGCTACCCATAGCTCGGCTTCCACGAGCTTTCCATAGCTCGGCTTCCCCTGAGCTTCTCGTAGCTCGGCTCCCCCGAGCTGCCTATAGCTCGGCTTCTATGAGCTTCCCATAGCTCGGCTCCCACGAGCCTCCCATAGCTTGGCTTCCCCCGAGCTACCTATAGCTCGGCTTCCATGAGGTTCCCATAGCTCGGCTTCTCCAAGCTACCCATAGCTCGGCTTCCACGAGCTACCTATAGCTCAACTTCCCCCGAGCCATCTATAGCTCGGCTTCTACGAGCTTTCCAAAGCTCGGTTCCCCCGAGCTACCTATAGTTCGGCTTCCCCTGAGCTTCCCGTAGCTCGGCTTCTACGAGCTTCCCATAGCTCGGCTTCTCCGAGCTACCCATGGCTCGGCTTCCATGAGCTTCCCATAGCTCGGCTTCCCGAGCTATCTATAGCTCGGTTTCCCCAAACTTTCATAGCTCGGTTCCCCCCAAGCTACCCATAGCCCGTTTCTCCAAGTGCCCCCCGAGCAATCCATGGCTCGATGCACACCTCCGTGGAACACGACGTGGGAGAGCCCAGGCCTAGCATAACGGAATCTCAAACAAAGGATCATATCAAGGAGTGGCCTAGGATCTACAATAACGGCCTAGGACCTATGCACTCATCAGATCTCAGGCCATCAGAGGGCCCTCCCAGCCGTCGATCCTTCAATGAACAAGATACGGACCCCACCGGCCTTGTAACAGCTTGATTCGAATCATCCCCGTATCCTAACAACCTTCGAACCTTCAAGAAGGTGCTCAAGATCCAGGTGATTGCCTATAAATATGACACTCCCAGATTCTTTTAGGTATGCGCTCACAGCCCCCAGCTTACTGGCTCACTCTCACTCTTACTCTCACTCACTCTCTGGCTCCCTCACTGCTCGTCGGTGCTCCCCTAGAGCTCCCGATTGGCCATCCCTGGAGGGACTCCCTAGAGAGATCCTTCTCCCCATTTTCTGTTGATCGCCGATCCCCACTGACTTGAGTGTCGAAGGATCTTCCGCAGAGGGCCACCCCCAATGCCTCTCGCGTGAGGACTTCTGTGCAGGTCCGCCCGAGAGGAAGCCCAGATCAGGAGACCGATCGTGCCCGAGTCAGAGGACAGATCCCTGTGGCAACAGCTTGTTTCTAAGATTTTTCCTTTATTTTTCTATAAATGAAGAACCTTTCTGGTAGTGCAGTTGGTTCACTGAGATCATTTCTAGCAGGTCCATGTCTCTTAGGTTCGGACTGTTCTCAATCTCGCTTGTTACTTCTGGAAATCTCCATGCCACGGTCTTCCATTGGTTGGTCAATATTGGTGCAAATGATCTCATCATTCCTACTAGGCAACACATCTGTGAACATATATAAAATCAGAGAAGGTGTCCAAATCGTCATCCATGTCCATGCTAGGCTCAGTAACAGGCATGCTTGCTAGGGCCGTTGTTGATGGCTCGTCCATGCTTTTATATTTGTTCTGCAAGAGGGAGCTTGGTGAATCAGAAGAGAACACATCCATGCCATTAATTTTGCCCATATTTAACTTGACGGGAGGACTACTGATGCATCCACTCTCAGGATTTCCGGCAAATGCTGCCACCATTGTTGACGTCTGAAGCTTGGATCGATGTAACTAATAGAATCGGTATTGGTGCAATTGATGCCATCGTTGCCATCAGGCAACCACTGTGTGGACATTAGATCAGGAATGTCATCATAATACAAAGAGGCAATGAAAGAGTTCTGATCGTCTTTTTCCACATTGGCTTTGGTAGCAGGCAAGCTCGTGAGGGTCGTTAATGCCATTGAACCATTGTTACACCCCCTCTCTTGCCATTTAGTTGGAGTAGCTGCTGTTGTTTTCTGGTCCAAGCTTTGGAGGTTATTTTCCAAGAGAGAACTTGGTGTAGTAACTCAACCGGCCCACGTCATGAGCCGTGCATCGAAGCACATGCAGTTCATGATCTCACGCCATGGGTGCTAATATGGGTACCACTGGCCACATGGCTTTTGGTCATTGTTGAGAGGTAAAATCACCGTTGCATTGATAACCGTGTGAGGGGGCTAAGATCAGCCCCATCCCTCCCGCCTGCTACACTACACCCGTAGAGAACGAGTTAACTAGTGTGGTCCAGCGGGTCGAGCAACCCATAGCTTGGTTCCTCCCGAGCTACCCATAGCTCGGTCTTCCCCGAGCAACCTATAGCTCGGTTCCTCCCAAGCTACCCATAGCTCGGTTCCTCTCGAGCTACCCATAGCTCGGTCTTCCCCGAGCAACCCGTAGCTCGGTTCCTCCCGAGCTACCCATAGCTCAATCTTCCCCGAGCAACCTATAGCTCGGCCTCCCCGAGCAATCCATAGCTTGACATGCATCTCCGTGGAACCCGACGCGGGAGAGCCCAGGTCTAGCATAACAGAATCCCAAACAAAGGATCATATCGAGGAGTGGTCTAGGATCTACAATAACAGCCTAGAACCTACACACTCATCGATCTCAGGCCATCAAAGAGCTCTCCCAGCCGTCGATCCTTCAACAAATAAGATACGGATCCCACCGGCCTCACAACGGCCTGATTCGAATTATCTTCGTATCTCAACAACCTTTGAACCTTCCAGAAGGTGCTCAAGATTCAGGTGATTGCCTATAAATATGACACTCCAGATTCTCTTAGGTACGCGCACAGCCCACTCCCACTCTCACTCTCTCTCTCTCTCCCCTTCGCTGCTCATTCTTCTTCCTCTCCGCCGTCGGCGCTCCCCTAGAGCTCCGATTGGCCGCCTGGAGGGACTCCCGGAGAGATCCTTCTCCTCATTTCTGGTTGATCGCGATCCCTGCTGACTTGAGCGTCGGAGGGTCTTCCGCGGAGGGCCACCCCCAATGCCTCTCGCGTGAGGATTTCTGTGCAGGTCCGCCCCCCATCAGGAGATCGACCGCGCCCGAGTCGGAGGACGGATCCCGGCGGCAACAGATTGGCGCTAGAGGAAGGGCCTCAAGTCCCATTAAAACTTGAAGAAAGGAGACAAGGATCTTGATCCGGAGAAGAACCTCTCTGATGGCCAACCGGAGAGAGAGCAACCTCTGAAGCCCAGGATCAGGTCGCCTCCCAGAGGCCTGATCCGACTGGCAACAGCGCCGCAACCCCACCTGTCGAGACCCCGTCGCCGCCTGCCATCCCGGTGACCCAGGACCAGTTCGCTACGCTGGTCCAACAAGTCCAGGCCCTCACCCACCTGGTCAGGAGCGTCTTGCACTCCTCCTGCTTCCATCCTCAGAAGGAGCGAGCCCCTTTTTCGGCACCTCCTCCTCTGATCCGCATGAATCAGCGGACCCCCCATCGCCCAGGGGGACAAACCGGTCCCTCGAGGGGGTGCGATAGAGATCCTCCCAGATCTCGGCGAGCCCGCTCCCTCTCTCCGGCGTCTCGCCATGATTCGACGCCCCTCTGCGCTTCTCCCGCCCGGCTCCTCCTCTCCTGAGGAGAGATCCGCCGTCAGATCCAGGAAATGCGTCAGGAGCTGGACGCCGCCAAGCAGGCCATCCTGCCTCAGCCCAAGGCAGAGCAGGGCATCCCTTTCTCTAAGGGATCATGGAGGAAGTGATTCCCTCCCATGTCAAGCTACCCGCCGTCGAGCCCTATCACGGCTCCACTGATCCGGACGACCATCTCAGCAGCTTCCGGTCAATAATGATGTTCCACGGAGCATCTGATGCGATCCTCTGCCGCCTTCCCATCCACCCTCAGAGGATCCGCCCGAACCTGGTTCAACGCCTTGAAACCAGGTTCCATTGATTCATTCGATGAGCTGAGCCACCTTTTTATTGGCCAGTTCGTCAGCAGCCGCCGCCACCGACGGAGATCCGACTCCCTCTCCGAAGTCAAGCAGAGAGAGGGGAGTCCTTGAGAAATTATCTTGGCCGTTTCAACAAGGCCATGTTGGAGGTGGACCACCTTAATCATGAGGTGGCTATGTCCGCCCTAGCGGGGGAGTTTCAAGGAGAGCGACTTCTACCTGGCATGGAGTCAGCTACCCCCTGTCCTCTCTGATATGATGGCCCTTGCGGACAAATACGCTAGGGTCGAGGAATCGCGGAGAATGCCCGCGCTGAGCAGGCAAAGAAGAAAGAGCCCAAAGTTCCCGACAGGCACCGACCCTCCGTCGGCCAAGCCGCCTCGCCGCCAAAGAGTCCCTCCGCCGCCGCCAAGGAATCGCTCCCGGAGTCCCCCAGGCGATTCGATCGCTACACTCCGCTGACTGTGCCCCGGGCACAAATCCTCATGGAGATAGAGCGCCAGCTTCCCCGACCCTCTCCGAGGGAACCCAACCCGGAGAGATCCCGCCAAGTACTGCCGCTACCATAGGGAGCATGGCCATGACACTGAAGAATGCTGGCAGCTGAAGAATGAGATCGAGAGGCTGATTCGGCGGGGACGGTGGACCAGTTCAGGAGGGCGCCCGAGCCACAAGGGGGTGATCGCCAGCCTGAGCTCAACCTCCCTCCTCCAAATCCGCCCGTGGTTGGCCGCATCAACATGATTGAAGAGGCCGGCGGATCGAGCTCCGGAATGGTGATGGCCGGTGCCAAAGAAGGCACGCACGGGCGAGCTCTCCTTCTCCGATGATGATCTTCTTGGGATACAGCTTCCCCATGATGACGCACTTGTTGTATCCCTAATTTGAACAACTATGATGTAAGCCGAATCCTGGTTGATAGTGGAAGCTCGGTGAATGTTTTGTACCTCGATGTGTTTGCCAGGATGAAATTGCTCATGGAAAACCTTCGAGCCGTGGATTCCACCCTTGATGGGATTCACCGGCGACGTCATCATCCCAGAAGGAATCGTCACCCTGACGGTCCGCGCAGGAACCTGGCCCCTTGTAACCATTGTACAGGACTTCCTAGTGACCGACCTCAGGTCCCCATACAATGCCATATTCGGCAGGCCCGGCTTGATGTCCTCAAGGCGTTGTCTCTATCCCGCATCTGTCTATGAAGTTCCCCACCGGCGAGGAGTTGGTGTTCGGGAAGTCAGGCCATGGCTCGGCAATGTTTTGTCACGAGCCTTCAGTCCAGAATGCCCGAAGTTGATGGGCTAGACGCTCGCGAGGATTCGCCGAGCAACGGGGAACCGGTGAAGAACTGGAAGAAGTACCGCTGGACGAAGCTCGGCCCGACCGAACCATAAAGATCGGGTCGCTGCTGAAAGGAGAGCCTCGGCGCGAGCTGATCAGATTCCTCCAAAGCAACGCGACATCTTCGCCTGGACCGCCTCCGACATGCCAGGAATCAGCCCCGAAGTCCTCGTCCATCGCCTCAATGTGGACGAGATGCACAGGCCCGTTAAGCAGAAGAAGAGAAGCTTCGCCCCAGAGCGGCAAAAAGCCATTGAAGAAGAGGTCGACAAACTCATCAAAGCCAACTTTGTCCGAGAGGTAAATTACCCAAGTGGCTGTCAAATGTCGTCATGGTGAAAAAGTCGAACGGCAAATGGAGGATCTGCATCGACTTCACCGACCTCAACAAAGGCATGCCCGAAGGACAGCTTCCCCCTCCCTCGGATCGACCAGCTTGTGGATGCCACCTCGGGCCACCAAATGCTGTCATTCATGGATGCCTATTCGGGCTACAATCAGATCCGGATGGCCCCCGAAGATGAAGAAAAGACCGCCTTCATAACCGACCGAGGTACTTACTGTTACCGTTATGCCTTTCGGTCTTAAAAATGCAGGAGCGACCTACCAGGCTGGTCAACAAGGTGTTCAAGGAGCAAATCGGCCGGAACATGGAGGTGTACGTGGATGATATGCTGGTCAAAAGCAAGGAAGCGCTGCGCATGAGGACCTCGCGGAGAGCTTTGCCACGCTGCGCAAGTATGGAATGAAGCTCAACCCACCAAGTGCGCCTTCGGCGTCAACTCTGGGAAGTTCCTCGGCTTCATGGTCTCCCAGCGAGGTATCGAAGCTAACCCCAGAAGATTCAAGCTCTCCAACAAATGGCGCCCCCAGCGTCTATTAAAGAGGTCCAGCGCCTAACCGGGAGGATAGCGGCCCTTAACCGCTTCGTGGCTCGGTCAGCCGAGAGATGCCTCCCCTTCTTCAAAACTCTCCGATCGGCCAAGAATTTCCAGTGGACTCCCGAATGCCAAAAATCATTTCAAGATCTCAGAAGTACCTCGGCTCGCCCCACTCCTCAGCAGTCCAATCCCAGGGAGACTTGTTTCTATATTGGCCGTTCCGAAGGTGCAGTTTGCTCGGTGCTGGTCAAGAAGAAGGCAAGCCCAAAGCCGATCTACTATGTGAGCAGGCTGCTCCGCGATGCGAGACGAGGTACACCAGGATTGAGAAATGGTGTTGGCCTTGATCACCTCAGTCCGGAAGCTGCGACCATATTTCCAAGCACATTCAGTGACGGTCCTGACCGACCAACCCATCAAGGCGGTGGTCCACCGTCCAGAAACATCGGGAAGAATGACCAAATGGGCCGTCGAACTAAGCGAGCATGACATACATTTCAACCTCGCCCGGCCATCAAAGCTCAAGTGCTGGCCGACTTCCTCCTCGAGTGTACCATCCCGGAAGACGGCTCTACCCCAACTCCCGAAGGACCAAAACCTGAAGCTCGGTGGCTCCTTCACGTCGATGGGTCGTCCAACGCCCATCACTCCGGTGCGGGTTTGGTTCTCACCAGCCCGGAGGGGATGATCTTCGAATATGGCGTCCGATTCTCCTTCCCGGCTTCCAACAACGAAGCCGAGTACGAGGCCCTGTTAGCCGGTCTCCGGATCGCCCGCAACCTGAAGGTGGAAAAGAATGCCTTCACCGACTCTCAGCTGGTGGCCGGCCATGTGCGAGGGGAGTTTGAAGCCCGAGAACCCAACATGATTCGATATCTCCAAGAGGTGCGCCTACTTCCCATTTTCAAGTTTGAAATTATTCAAATTCCTAGATCGGAAAACGCCCGTGCCGACCTACTCTCCCGATTGGCAACCGCAGGAGACGATGGATGCTGAACAAAAATTCCATCTGGAGACTCTGGAGAAGCCGAGTATCACGGAAGCTGACCGGGTGATGCAAATTGAGGCCGAACCATCCTGGTTCGACCCTATCCTCAAGCTATCTCAAAGAAGGGTCGCTCCCGTCCGACCGAAGGGAGGCCAGGAAAGCTGAAGCTGCAGGCCACCCACTATGTAATTGATGACCAGCTTTACAAGCGGTCTTTCCATGCCGCTGCTCAGATGCCTCCGCCCATCCGAGGCGGACTACGCTCTACGGAGGTACATGAAGGGATTTGCGGCAACCATCTGGGAGCCGGTCCCTATGCCACAAGGTGCTGCGGCAAGGCTATTATTGGCCGACCATGCAGAAAGATGCGGACGATCTAGTCCGAGCCTGCGACCCTGCCAAGACATTCAAGCATCCAGAGGCTCCCTCCGCCGAGCTAGTTTCCATATCCTCCGCTTGGCCCTTTGCCAAGTGGGGATGGACATCCTCGGCCCATTCCGCTTGCGACAGGACAGCGAAATTCTTATTTGTCGCCATCGACTACTTCACCAAATGGGTTGAAGCGGAAGCAGTTGCCAAATCACTGAAGCCCGGGCCAGAGACTTTGTGTGGAGGTCCATCATCTGCCGGTTCGGCCTCCCCCACACCATAATCACCGATAACGGCAAGCAGTTCGACAATCCAAATTCCGCAGTTCTGCGAGGAGCACGGAATTCGTCACCACCTTACTTCGGTCGGGCACCCACAAGCCAACGGAGCGGCCGAGGTAACCAACAGGACCCTCCTCCAAGGAATCAAAGCTCGCCTCTCCAGAGCCCAAGGCAGGTGGGCAGATGAGCTGCACCATGTCTTGTGGGCCTATCGCACCACCCCGAGAATCCCACAGGGCGAGACCCCATTCCGAATGGCTTTCGGTAGAGGCCGTCATCCCTGTGGAATGGCTCCCATCTTTGCGGGTGGAGAGCTACTCGGAGGAAGCCAGCAACGAGCAACTCCGCACCAACCTCGACTTGGTAGAGGAATCAGAGAGAAGGCCCGGATCAGAACGGCTGCCTATCAACAAAGGGTGGCCCGGTACCACGCCTCCAGAGTTAAGGGAAACTTTCCTACCTGGCGACCTTGTCCTCCGGAAAGCTCTGTATCCAAACCGCTGGAGCAAGGAAAGCTGGCGCCGAACTGGGAAGGCCCGTACCAAGTAGGAGGTCATTGGACCGGGAACCTACAAGCTGCAGGATCTAAGGGAAATCCATCCCCGAACGTGGAACTCGGACAACCTCCGCAAATACTATCAATAGGGTATGTCCTCTTACGCTCCCTTCTTATTTTTGTTACTTTTTCAAATTCGACATAAATCACCATATTGCCATAAATCGTGAAAAGAAACAGATGCTGCTTACCAATCCTCGGCAACCGAGTTACCTGTTTAAGCAGGAAATCTCCAAACCTTGGCAGGGCCAAGTCTCCGAACCTCGGCTGGGCCGAGCAACTCTTCGAACCTCGGCTGGGCCAAACCTGAACCTCGGCTGGGCCGAGCAACTCCGGCTGGGCTCTCCGAACCTTGAACCTCGGCTGGGCCGAGCAACAAATCTCCGAACCTCGGCAAATATTCTTCGAACCTCGGCCGGCAACAATCTCCGAACCTCGGCAGGGCCGAGCAACAAATCTCCGAACCTTGGCAGGGCGGGCAACTATTCTCCGAACCTCGGCTGGGCCGAGCAACAAATCTCCGAACCTCGGCTGGGCCGAGCAACAAATCTCCGAACCTTGGCAGGGCCAAAAATCTCCGAACCTCGGCTGGGCCGAGCAACAAATCTCGAACGGCTGGGCCGAGCAACAATCTCCGAACCTCGGCTGGGCCGAGGAACCTCGGCTGGGCCGAGCAACAATCTCCGAACCTTGGCTGGGCCGAGCAACCAATCTCCGAACCTTGGCTGGGCCAACTAATCTTTGAACCTCGGCTAGGCCAAGCAACTAATCTCCGAACCTCGGCTGGGTCGAGCAACTAATCTCCGAACCTCGGCTGGGCCGAGCAACCAATCTCCGAACCTTGGCTGGGCCGAGCAAAATCTCAGAACCTTCTCTTCGAACCTCGGCTGGGCCGAGCAACCAATCTCCAAACCTCGGCTGGGCCGAGCAACAATCTCCGAACCTCGACTGGGCCGAGCAACAAATCTCCGAACCTCGACTGGGCCGAGCAACAAATTTCCAAACCTCGGCTGGGCCGAGCAACTAATCTCCGAACCTCGGCTGGGCCGAGCAACTAATCCGAACCTCGGCTAGGCCAAGCAACTATTCTTCGAACCTCGGCTGGGCCGAGCAACTAATCTCTGAACCTCGGCTGGGCCGAGCAACTATTCTCTGAACCTCGGTTGGGCCTAGCGGTGAATTCTAAGCCATGGCCAAAATCAGAGTGCACAAGTCCCGGCTAAAATTGGAGTGCGTAAGCCTCGGCAAAAACTGAAGAATGCAACCTCGATTGAAGCGAAGGACTTCCGAAAAGTCCCAAGAACATCAGCCAGTTTGAAAAATGAACACCGTGCAAAACTGTCAGTAGACACAAAGTCTGCGCCTTTAGCATATCCCTAAACGGCCGCCCACGAACCCCAGACAAAGTCAGGGAATCCCCCCTACTGCTAAATCCCCGAGCAATATCCCTGCACCTTATCGCCTAAGCGCCTGTCTCGCTCCACAAACGAGACCACGACTTATCGCGTAAGCCCACGGGACCGCCCAGGTCCCCCTTTGGTTCAAACAGGAACAAGCAGTTTTTCCTTTTTTATGAACTAAACAACTGTCTCAACAGAAAACAAAAGATTGCCAAAAAAGGACTTTTCTCTTTATTTATTATAAGGAAAAGTACAGAAAGAAAGAGTGAAAAATGGCCTTCGCAGAGGCCTAATGTCTCCCCCCAGGAGCTGCCAGGTCTTCCACACGCCGGGATAGCTCGGCGACTCACTGACGGAGGGATGCTATCTCCCCCTCCTGCCGGTCTATGACCCAGCGAAGGGCCTCGGCCTCCCTCGTGGAAACGAAGAGATACTCCTCGACCGCCTTCTCGAGCTGCTCATGGCTTGCAAAGGCTGACGCCAAGGCCATACCATCAACCATCACGGTGGAACGGCTCCCCTGGGAGCCCCCACGGCCGTTGCTGACAACGCCTGACTCTCCATTGATTGCCCTTCCCCCTAAGAACCATACTCGCTTTCAGGAGCTGTCGAGAGGCTAGTCGAGGGGATGACGAACACTGACATCCCCTTGCCCATATTTATACCACCCTGGTGAGTATCTCGATCAGTCGGGTCATTAATCCTGACCCATGAGAATCTGCCGCATGTCGCCACTTTGGTAGGTGCCCACAGGAAACGAAGAGTCGCGCCCCCTCCCGAGGAAAATCGGTAAACGTCGACGAGTTACTCGGGAACCCCCCTCCTCTAGAAACTGGGTTCCTTTCGATCTGCCGGGCCCCCACAGAGTAAATGTTCCGAAGCCCCATCAGATCTCCTCGAATCAGCCGCCTTCGAGAAGCGCATCGGCAGCTGACGATAGCTCGCTTCCCTCGGAAACCACCAAAACATAAATGTCGGGCGTACTCATGCACCGCCCGTTCCGCACCAAATCTCGCAGGAACCAAATATCCGGAGTCTCGGCGACAACCGAATTACCCCTCCAAACAAACAAATCCCCAAACCTCGGTAGGGCCAAGCTATAAGTCTCCGAACCTTGTCCGGAGTCATGGAATACATTATACCGCTAAGAATCCCGATAAAAGTCGAGGAATCCTTCCCACCATCAAGGCCCCAGCATAAGGCCAAGATGCGTGTCTCATTATCGCAAGACCCGACCAGACCAAACGATCTCCAAAGTTTCGTTCGAATTCGGCCAGCTTATGAGCCCCGACTAGGTCGGATAGCGCGGAATCCTCGCCAAGAACGAGTGATATCCCTGCTCCTTGTTTCGTTGCCAACAATAACTCTCGGCACAAAAGAAATAGAAACTAGGAGAAAGAACAAAACTTTCTTTATTTCATTACCATCGAAACGAATTACAACCGCCTGAGAGGCATTACAAGTGCATTGGAATGCATGAAATAAAAATGAGTACATAGCACAGCCAAGCTGCTCCAAGATAGCTTTGGGTGACAATGATGCTTCGGCATCCGATCCAACGAATCAGGCAAGCCACGGACCAGTCAGCTCGAGCCGATAATGAGCAGACGACTCGGCCTGACTGTTGCAACCAGCTTCAATTAATAATGATATCTCGGCGTCCAACCCAAGATATCAGAGAAATCAGAAAGGGTGGACAGGTTTTTGCCCCAAACCACCCAACCGAAGGGCCCTCCGACGAGTAGGGAGAAAGCTCGCGGACCCTGATACCGAGGCACTCCCCAAATCTAGTGTACCATTAGCCATTGCCCAAGTCAAAAGGCAACGTACTAGCGGATGACACACCATCACCCCCTCCTCACGTGGAAAAAGATTCCCCTGGCAGATGAGCCCAGGAATCCGGACCAGGGGAGGAGGAGAAGTTCACGCAAGTCATAGGGAGCACGCGTACACTTCCAACCCTACGTACCCAAGGGTGAACCGCAAAGGTCACATAGGAAACGTATATGTGCGCTCTCCTTGCGATCTCTGCGAACCTCCTGTGCGCTCTCCATACGATCTCCGGGGCTCCTTTCTTGAGGGCAAGCCACCCCCCGGCGGCTCCTTCGTCACCCCAACTGTCCGAAGGACGACGATGACTTGCAGGAGGAAAGATCGGTCCTCCCACTCTAAGCCCCTAGAGAGACAGGCATTGTGTGTACCTTCACAATTTATAGAAAAGAAAACTTTGGGATGGCCCAACACAGCCCTCTTTCCCCTTTTTATAGGCGGAGACGAACCGGGAATAGCTATCGAAACAGAAAGCCCCAAGATTCGAAATGCCAAACCCATGCCACCACGTGGCCTCCTGAAATGAAACAGTGCCCCACAATGCGCGCCAAGCGCGTTGCCCGAGCTGTGATGCATGCCAAAAGATTATCTCTGATCCTGCATCATGAGCTTTAAATGCAGAAAACCATCCACCGATCTTGCAGATACAGGAGGATCCAAGGGATCTTCCCATGAAAATGACATCCTCCAATGGCAAATAAGCACTTACACCACACGCCAAAGCGACCTGCCTTGGAAAAGATAAGCACTGACAGGGGTAATAAATAGATGTGAAGGCCAAACCCTCCCTTTACCAAAAAGAATAAAGGGGTGAAAGTGAAGGTTCAACAAACCCCCTGCTCAGGGACAAACTTCCCTCTTTTCATCGAAGGCACGATCACCGTTTGGCCACTGGTAAGGTGGACTACCTCGGCCCTAGCCGAGCTACTCTGTCCCTCGGCCCTAGCCGAGCTATTTCATCCCTCGGCCTTAGCCGAGCTATTTCATTCTTCGGCCCTAGCCGAACCACTGTGCCATTCGGTTAAAGCCGAATTGAATCGTCTCTCAACCTCCTTTTGTACCAAGCTGTGTTGTTGCTCGACTCTTTCGTCGGGACTATCCCTATGCCTTGGCCTCGACCAAGATGTTCCTTCAAATTCGAGCCGAAAAACCAACCAAACGGCGCTCGCAGTTGGAACTAAAATTTAAGACAAGAAACCATCCAAGAAAGACAAATAAATGAAAAACAACTGACCCATTTACTGATTTCTGGTCAAACTACAAAACAAAAGAAAGAGAAAATACATATGGGCCTCAAAGGGTCAAGACTGGGATCAGACCCGGCATCTCCTGTGGAAGCACCAGCGGGAGCGTCGCTTGGCCCTCCCTTCTCGATGGTGTCCCGCTGGGGTACCTTGGCGGCAACGTCAACTCCCAGAACAGCTTCTAGATCGACATCAGAAATCTCTCCATATTCGTCTTCCTCGGCCCCCGAGGTGCGTGTATCATAATACTCGGCTTCCAAGCAAGACAGGCCACCCTGCGTTCGTTGGCAAACTCGGTAGAGTTCTTATACTCCTCCACTGCCGAAGAGACCCGCGTGTTCGCCTCGGCCAATTGCTTCTCCAATTCGGAGATCCTTCGGTGCCTCGAGGCCGCCTCCTCTCCGAATGCCGTCAACCGCTCCTGAAACTCCTGGCTCATCTTGTTCAACTGCAGACGAAGAGCCAAGTAAGGAAGAAGTCAAAAAGCCAAAACGGATAAAACAGATAATGCCCTACCTCCTCGCCCCGCCGAGCTAGCTCGCCGTCCAGCACTTGGACCCTATTGAGAGCCCTCAACTTAGCGATTGATTTTGATGAAGGCTCTCTTTGAGTTCGTCTACCCGGGACTGAGTGTCTCCAATTTCTTGACTGACGTAGTCGAGCTCGTCGGAAAGTCGAGCAGCTCGTTCGTTTGACCACTTTAGTCGATCCTTTGTGTCGGCGAGCTCTTTATTCACACGGTTGAGGTGGCCCTGCTGCCGCCGACACCTATGCTCTTCCTCCTCGAGCCTCTTGCTCCAGTTGCCCTTATCTTCAGCATGGCTGGCTTTCAACTGATCCCACCTCTTATCAAAAACTGTTGCATATAATTGACCTTGCTCTTGTGCTCCGCCTTGGCCTGAGATAGCTCCAGACTAACCTTCTCGGATTGCTTGCGGAAGCCTTGAAGCTCACTGACCTATGTACCGAGTTGAGAGGCTCTTTCCCTCTCAACTGCAAGAACCCTGCGAACCTCCTCGAGCTCCCTCTGAAGGACCACCAGGGCTCGGAAAGTTTATCTGTAAAATCCACCCTCCTTGAGGTGATCGACCTCCTGGCGGGCCTGAGCCCAAGCTCCAATGACCAGATGCAAGCGCCATTTCAGCGCCCTCATGATCAGGGCATTCTGCAAAAAGGATTGCACACATAAAGAATACAGTCGAACTAGCTGACTAAAGACCTTACTTCAGTGTGATAACTTACCCGAGATGCGTAATCCGTAGCAATCCTCATAAGGGAAAGATCGTCGATCTCAGAAAGAAGAAAAGCCTCATTCGGCACTCCGGTGTATCTAAAGGCCATCTCGATAAGGTCCTCCGGATAATTCCCTCATGTCGAGGAACCCTTTCCCCCTTGGAATGCATACCGCATCAAAGCGGAGAGCATGGTGCTCACCTCCGGGTCGCGTGAGTGGAAGTCTGCGCTCAGGGAGCCAACTTGGGAACCCGCGGCCCATGAGGCCCTCGGTTGGCCGGCCTCCTCCACCAAAGCCCTCATTTGAGAAGCCTCGGGCATTTCGACTCCGGCGAGGGAGCCCCGGCCCGAACGTCCCCTTCGCTCGACGGCTCCCCTCCTTCTCCTTCTTCACCTCCTTCTCCTTCTTCCCCCTCTTCTGCTTGCCACCTCGAACATTCCCCTACCCCCAACAGACTCCTCAGGAACTTTAGCTTCCCCTGGGGCCTCCTGTGCCTCGGTGGAAGGCCCTTCACCAGAAAGCACCCTGCGAGGTTCGATTGTCGGTTCGGCAAGTTTGGCCATCCCTTCGTCGCCTACTGGCTCTCCCACCAGCAGCCCAGGCCGAACCTTAGCGGCAGTAGCCACTTCTCCCACTTCGAGCAAGCTGGAGGTCACTCCCGCCTCCGCTTGTAACCTCTCCAAGCCACCGGCCTCCAATAAAGGAGACCGAGCCGCCCGGCCCATGGGGGTCCCCAAGTGAACCGGCGTTGCTCCCTCGCCATCATCGGACAAAACGACAACAGGTGGGGAGGAAATTCTAGTAGCCTCCTTCAAAACCCCTGCAGCATCCCAATCTTCGCCTCCGGGCAGACCCTCCTTCGGCACCGAAAGATCATGCGCCGCCGGAACTTCGATACTTTCGGTCCACGGCGAAGAGGAGCACCGATCATCACCGTCTCTCCTGATCCCCCTAGGGCGGGAGCTGGAAGGGCGAGACCTCTTCTCGGCCTGTTGACCCAATTGATGATTTTGATGATTAACAAAACTTTTTGAGTATAACTATTGGAGGCTCTAATGATTTTGATTAAGTGTTTCGATTATAAGTCTATTGAATGATCAAAATCAGGAGTTACATCGTGTTCTGGATCAAATCTAATATCTAGGTAAGATTGCAGACATTAGAGTCGACTCCGAGAATCACAGAGCTGACTCCGGAACTGGCACGAAAGTTAGAGTCGACTCCGAGACTGTTAGAGTCGACTCTCACAGAAGAAGCAGAACGTCGATTTTTCTGGCCCCAACCTAGAGTCGACTCCGGGTAAGTTAGAGTCGACTCCAGAAAAGTTCCTGTCGACCCCAGAAAAGTCAGAGACGACTCCGGAAATATCATTTTAAAGTGTTTCGAGTTAGAGCCGACTCCAGAAAAGTTAGAGTCGACTCCAACCCACCTGGAATAAAAATCAAATTGCCAGATCAGCTCTAACGGTAATATTTCTATTTACCTTATTTCTAACGGATATATTTACTACAAGGTACACTCCAACGGATAGTTTTCTTCCAAAAATGGTTTGAAAGAAATCTATAAAAAGGGAAGACTATTGTTAAAAAAAAAAAGAGAGGAAAAAGAGAACGAAAAAGAGAGAAAATTGGAAATAGAGAAATCCATTTCAAAAATCCGAAAAAGAGAGAGCCTGAATCTCAAGAGGAAAACCTTCTAGCTCAAATCCACTCCACTCCAAAAAGCTCAAGAGGAATCCAAGGCATTCAATCAAAGTTTTTTTTGTGGATTTCCCAACTTGGAGAAAGAAGTTTAGCTTCTTGCTTTTCAACCCTTCTCAACTGCTTCAACTGTGAAGAATCGGAGCTGAGGCTTGATTCAACCTAGCAAGGAGAAGAAGAAAAGAAGAAAAGAAGAAAAGAAGAAAAGCTCAAAAGCCAACCATCTACAAATCAGGCTTTTCTAAACTTGTTATATTATTTGATTATCTGCTCATTAAGGAGCTTTGTATTTAAAAAACATATTTCATTTGTTTGTATCTAGTTCAATCTGGGGGATTGAACTAGTGGAGGTAGTCTTACCTCGGTTCAAGCTTGGCTAAGCTTGTGTTAGGTTTTTTGTGCTGGTGAGCCCTTGAAAACCAGCTGGGTTCATTGTGCGCCTGAGAAAATAACAAGTTTGAGTTGTGAGCTTGTAAAATAACTCTGCTGTAATCTAGGGTGATTATAGTGTGGACCCAAGTGAATCTTGGAGTGGACGTAGGTGTTGGATACATCGAACCACTATAAAATCTTTTGTGTTTGCCGTGTTCTATTCTCTTTCTCTATCTCTATTTTATTCACTGCAATTTATATTTACTTTGCATTTGCCTTCATTCATCTCAAGCTAAATAATTTAAAAGGCTAATTTTTAAAGAACCCAATTCACCCCCCCCCCCCCCCTCTTGGGTTGTCATCTGGGCCAACAATAGGTATCAGAGCTAGTGCTCATTAGATTTTGATCACACGATCAAGAGCTAAAGTTCCAAATGGCAACACAAGTTGGTTCTTTTGCTGAAGGTCATTCTACGAATAGACCTCCACTTTTTAATGGCTCAAATTATTCTTATTGGAAAGCTAGAATGAGGATATTCATTCAAGCTTCTGATTATGAGCTTTGGGGTGTCATAATTAATGGACCTAGTACACCCACACATGTTATTGATGGCACTATCGTTCCTAAGCCCGAAAGGGACTGGAATGATAATGATAGGAAGATGGCACAGCTTAACGCTAAAGCCATGAATGTATTATATTGCTCATTAGATGCTAATGAATTTAATAGAATCTCCACTTGTAATTCCACAAAGGAGATTTGGGATAGACTAGAGGTTACCCATGAGGGTACCAATCAAGTAAAAGAATCTAAAATTAATATTCTTGTTCATAAATATGAATTATTTAGCATGGAACATCTGAAACCATTGCATGCATGTACACTAGATTTACAGATATTGTAAATGGTTTAAAAAGTCTTGGTAAGACATATACTAACTCTGAACTTGTTCGAAAGATTCTTAGGTCTTTACCAAGATCATGGGAAGCAAAAATGACTGCATCCAAGAAGCTAAGGACCTCAACACTTTACCCTTAGAGGAGCTTCTAGGATCTCTAATGACCCATGAGCTGACTATGAGGCAGCATGTTGAGGAGGACACAAAGAAGAAAAAAATGATTGCCCTCAAAGCTGCAAAAGAAGAAGAGAGCAGCAACGATATGATGATGATGATGATGAGACTGCTCTCTTAGCAAAGAAATTTAAAAGATTTATGAGGAGAATGAAACCATTCCACAAGAAAAAATTTGGAGCTAAGTGGGAAGGAGAAAAGGATAAAAATAAGGACAAGGACAAAGAAAAAGAGAAAGACCCTTGACTTGCTATGAATGTAATAAACCGGGGCACTTTAGAAATGAATGTCCTAGATTGAAGAAAGCCTACAAAAAGAAAAAGAAGGCTTATATGGCGACATGAGTGACAGCGAGGAATCTTCTTCCGAAGAAGAAGAACAAAAGGAAGTCGCAAATGTATGTTTCATGGCGGACGACAACGATGAGGAATGTCTTGTGGTCAAGAGATCAAAGAAAAAGTGGTATCTTGATAGTGGCTGCTCAAGACATATGACGGGTGACAAAGAAGAATTCATCACCCTTGAAGAAAAGAGAGGAGGAGTTGTAACATTTGGCGACAATGGCAAAGGCCAAATCTTGGGTTTGGTAACATTCAAATAACTCCCTCCACATATTTGAGAATGTACTTTATGTTGATGGTTTAAAGCATAACTTAATTAGTATAAGTCAATTATGTGACAAAGGTTTTAAAGTATCTTTTGAATCTTCTTTATGCACTGTAGCTAATCCCATTGATAATAGCATTGTTTTTATTGGAAATAGAAATGGCAATGCATACATGATTGATTTAGATAAATTATCTACTAATAATCATTGCTTAGTTGCAAATAATGCTAATATGAATGAGATTGGTTGGTTGTGGCATCGAAGATTAGGTCACGCAAGCACACACTTAATTTCAAAACTAATTAGAATGGATTTAGTAAAAGGTCTACCTAAATTAGATTTTGAAAATAACAAAATATGTGATGCATGTCAGTTTGGAAAACAAACAAGAAGTTCTTTTAAATCTAAAAATATTATTTCAACTTCTAGGCCATTAGAGCTACTTCACATGGACCTTTTTGGACCAACTAGAACCATAAGTCTAGGAGGAAAGAAATGGTCTTGTGATAGTAGATGATTACTCTAGATTCACTTGGGTAATATTTTTAGCTCACAAAGATGAGACTTTCTCGATATTCATAAAATTCTTCAAGAAAGTAACTAATGAGAAAAACTACTATAGTGTCTCTAAGAAGTGATCATGGAACTGAATTTGAAAATACTTATTTGAAAGTTTTTGCAATGAAAATGGTATTAATCATAATTTTTCTGCACCTAGGACCCCATAACAAAATGGAGTAGTTGAAAGGAAAAATAGGACTCTAGAAGATATGGCTCGTACCATGCTATGTGAAAGTAAACTCCCGAAATACTTTTGGGCGGAAGCTATTAACACAGCATGTTACATCCTAAATAGAGCCTTAATAAGACCTATTTTAAAGAAAACACCTTACGAGTTATGGCATGATAGAAAACCCAACATTAAATATTTTCATGCCTTTGGTTGTAAATGTTTTATTCATAATAATGGTAAAAATAACTTAGGTAAATTTGATGCAAAATCTGATGAAGGAATCTTCTTAGGTTATTCAACAACTAGTAAAGCATATAGAGTGTTCAATAAAGGAAGCCTAATTGTTGAAGAATCTATTCATTTAATTTTTGATGAATCTTTAACATCAAGTTCCAAAAGGATTGATGATGAGGAAGATACAAACATTCTCGAAAACAATCTTGAAAAACTTAATATCGATGTATCTTCAGATCATGAACAAGAAGTTAAAGATAATGATTCACCTAATGCTGATGATATTAATACTAATCATAATGATATAGATCTACCAAGAGATTGGAGATACGCTTATAGTCATCCCAAGGAATTGATTATAGGTGATCCATCTCAAGGAATAAGAACTAGATCATCTATGAGAAATATTAGTAATCACCTTGCATTTGTTTCTCAAATTGAACCTAAACCATTGAAGAAGCTGAAAAAGATAATAATTGGATGCTAGCTATGCAAGAAGAATTAAACCAATTCACTAGAAATAATGTATGGACATTAGTGGAAAGACCTAAAGATCATTCTGTTATAGGATCAAAATGGGTTTTTAGAAATAAACTAGATGAAAATGGCATAGTAATTAGAAACAAAGCTAGATTAGTTGCAAAAGGATATAATCAAGAAGAAGTATTGATTTTGATGAAACCTTTGCACCTGTAGCTAGATTAGAAGCCATTAGGCTATTACTAGCATTTGCATGTCACATGAACATTAATTTATTTCAAATGGATGTCAAAAGTGCATTTTTAAATGGATTAATAATGAAGAAGTATATGTAGAACAACCACCAGTTTTGAAGATCACAAATTTTTAAATCACGTTTTTAAATTGCACAAGGCATTATATGGTTTGAAACAAGCACCTAGAGCTTGGTATGATAGGCTAAGTAAATTTTTGATTGAAAATGATTTTACAAGAGGAAATGTTGATAAAACATTATTTTGAAAAGAAAAGATAAAGATTTACTTGTAGTTCAAATTTATGTTGATGACATTGTATTTGGTGCTACTAACGATCTTCTATGTCAAGAGTTTGCTAAGTTAATGCAGGGAGAATTTGAAATGAGCATGATGGGAGAACTCAATTTCTTCCTTGGACTCCAAATCAAACAAAGCAAAGAGGGAATCTTTATCAACCAAACAAAGTACACAAGAGAAATTCTAAAGAAGTTTGGTATGGAATCAATTAAACCCCTCGGAACACCAATGAGTCCTTCATGCAAGCTGGACAAAGATGAAGAAGGTAAGAAGGTTGATCAAAAATATTATCGAGGTATAATCGGATCCCTACTTTACTTAACTGCAAGTAGACCAGATATAATGTTTGCTGTTTGCTTATGTGCTAGATTTCAGTCTGAACCTAAAGAATCACATTTAATTGCTGTTAAAAGAATACTAAGATACTTAAGTGGAACAAAAATGTAGGTTTATGGTATTCTAGAGACTCAACATTAAATCTGATTGCTTATTCTGATTCTGATTATGCTGGATGCAAGTTAGATAGAAAAAGCACAAGTGGTGCATGCCAATTTTTAGGAAGTAACTTAATCTCATGGTTTAGCAAAAAGCAAAATTCGGTTGCATTATCTACTGCTGAAGCAGAATATGTTGCAGCTGGAAGTTGCTGTGCTCAAATCCTATGGATTAAGAGACAACTTGAAGACTATGGTATCACACTTGATAAGACACCTATAAGATGTGATAATACAAGTGCAATAAATCTAACTAAAAATCCAATTCAACATTCAAGAACAAAGCATATTGAAATAAGATATCACTTTATAAGAGAACATGTAGCCAATAATAAAATTTGTCTTGATTATGTAAATACTGAAGAACAACTGGCAGATATATTAACAAAACCCTTAAGTGAAGAGAGATTTTGTTATCTTAGAGGAGAATTAGGAGTTTGTGATCCTTTGGAATAGTTTTCTGAAACTCTTAAGGACATCTATCTAGATTTCATCATTTTCTTGAAAATCTCGATATTCATTAAGGAAATCTATCTAGATATTGATTCATTGTTTCCCCAATTGCTAAGGAACATTTATCTAGAATTTGATGATTAATTTGAATAGTTTCAATCCTTGAAACTTGATTTTTTTTCTCTGAAACTGTTAGAATCGACTCTGACAGTTTGTGGAGTCGACACCTGAGTTTTTGATGTTCTGTCTAAGTAATTAGAGCCGACTCTGGCTTTTGTAGAGCCGACTCTAATTCGAGCGCTGACAGATTTTCTGGTTCGGAGCCGACACCCAGTTTTCGGGAGTCGACTCTAAGTCAAGCTAGGTCAAAAATAAAAAGGCGGAGTCGACCCCCAATCATTCCATCCGTCTCCAAAACCTCTCCAAAAAGCTCTAAAGCCTTTCCAACTTCCCCAATCTTCTCAAAGCCTTTGATTAAACTCTCAAATCTTCTCAATGGCACCTAAGAGGCGCGGTTTCGTCGGTGGAGCATCCGTTCCAACGAGGAGACGCACTATTCGGAGGCAACCTTCGCCATCCTCCTCTTCGGCCACTCAAGAGGATTCCTCTCTTCACCATCTTCACCCAAAGTTGATCATTTAGCCGGTAAGACCATTACAACTGGAAGAAAGGTGAATTTGATTTCTTTGAGTCGGAAGGATTCACTATAGGAAGAAGTTTGAAAGAAATGGGGTGGGAAAAAAATCTGTCATTAGATATCCCCACATATCCAGCCTTAGTGAGAGAGTTTTACAACGGTTTAAGTAGAGGAGAAGGTGGATTAATCAGTATAGTAAGAGGAACAAGAGTGACAATAACCACTGAGATTCTTGGAACTTATTGGAAATGCCCACAATCGGTTTAATGGAATATCAACAAGAGGATAGAAGTGGAGCATTGACAAGAATGCTAGGAAGAGATGTAACCGAGTTTGAGGAAATCTATGCAAATCAATTAATCTGGAACTCAGGTTACTACATAACATCTGTGGAAGAATCTTATTTCCGAAAATTGGTAGATTCGAGTATGTCTCGGAGCGAGACATTCTTTTAATGGATTGCATAATTACTGGAAGGCCAGTCAACTTAGCTGGCATGATGATTGGATATATGGCAGAGGCGGCTACAAAGAAGAGATCTACACTGCCATATGGTAT
>UESW01004505.1:111213-256793 GCA_900491605.1 Calamus simplicifolius
TGTAATGTGGTTGGTTTGAGGTTAAATGATCGAAGAGTTGTGGTGAGGAAACCAGAGTGGGCAGGGGGACTATTTGATTGCAGGGATGATATCACTGTGAGCTGCCTTTCCTTATTCTGCACCTGCTGTGTCTTTGGTTGGAACATGGAAAGGCTGGGATTGGGGAACATGTATGTCCATATTGCCACCTTTTTTCTCCTTTGCTTTGCTCCATTCTGGATTTTGAACATCTCAGCGCTGAACATGCATGACAAAGTTATTGGTGATATGGTGGGGATTGCAGGGATAGTTCTCTGTGCCTTTGGTTTGGTCTATGGTGGTTTCTGGAGGATCCAGATGAGGAAAAGATTCAAACTTCCTGGGAATACTCTCTGCTGTCTTGGCTCTGCTTCGCTGACCGATTATGCCCACTGGATGTTTTGCTGGGCTTGTTCTCTGGCGCAGGAAGTGCGGACAGGAAATTTATATGATGCGGAGGATGACAGCGTCTACAGAAAGCAATTGGAGGTTGATGAAGAGAGCAATCCATTTCTCACTCCTCTACCTCGTGAGGGTGGAATGAGTATGAAGTTTGAAACTGGTGGTGGCTCTCGGTTTCCAATCTCCTACACTGCCGCGTTGACAAATTCGACTGCGGTGGTAGAAGAGCATTGTGATCAAGATAACCGGTTGCATGCGTTGCAAGTGGAGTCTTCCAAATTAGCATCTGATGATGATGAAATGAGACCACCTGTTCCACTATTAATAGAGTTGGGGAACAAAGCCGGTGATGGTGATTCAATTGCATCACCACGCTATCCCCATTTACAGACGCGGGAACATTTAAGCAGTCCTTCAGGATTTTGTTAATAAAATCTTTTGGCACTCGGTGCCCATTACATTCTCCGAAGTAAAAGATTTTTTTTTTTAAGGATTATGTGCTGTAGCTTCTTCGGTGTGTCTTGCTCGAGCATATAAAAGAATTTTTTTTTTCTAAATATATAATTCTTTTTGCCAAATTACCAAAAATTTGCCCTCTCGATGCACTAGTAGCAGGTTAATAATCGCTCTTGTCAGAACCTTTATATCGAGCAAAATTGTTTTATGTCATGCATTTTAGAATTCTTATGGGTGATTGCTTAGGATCATAATTAGTACTTCATAATATCTCTTTTGTTGATCCTAATTCTGAGAAGATATTTAATTTTTGATAATTTAAAATTATCATAAATTATGATAACCTGATTCATATCTGAAAGTCAGATATATAATTTACATTACACGTTTAACTTTCGTATAAATATTTAATAATACTTAAATAATATATATATATAATATTAAATATATAATATAATATTTTATATTCAAAATTAAATTTAATATTAATATAATATTTATTTTTTAAATCACTATTATATATTTATATAATAATGATAGATATTAAATTTTAAATTATTAATATTTATAACTTTCTTCCATATTAAATTATTAATTTATAAAATGATACCATCCAATGTGCAGCTAAAGACTTCAGGTAGAAGATTTATCCCTCCAAAGTGCTCGCATTAACTCCCAATCAGGATTATTTTTCAGAAAAAAAAAAAGACCAGCTGAGGAAATATTTAAAAATGGCTGTGTCTGCATGTTTTTTATTATTTTCATGGAGACCAATTTGATTTATTTATTTATATTTTTGAGAAACAAGGAGAGTGAATTTTTAGGACAAGTTATATCTAACTTTGTTCTTTCCGCACTGCTTCTTTTCAGATGCATGCAGCCTTCTATTGCTAGAGTAACCTATGAATGGTGATATATTCTCTTTAGATATATTACATCCGGAACCCAACTAACTTGGTGATATATTGTCTCTTCAAGCATATAAAACATTTTCACTTATTAATGAACATATCAAATATAATAATAATAATAAAATTTACGCATAAGCAATAGTGATTATCAGAATAACACTTGCATTTTGACTATCTTCTATCTAATAGCACTTTATATACAAATCTCCAGATTTCTCACAATAACAAAATATATAACTATCATTTTTTGCTATTTAATATAATTATATATTTCCTTAAAACATACTTTAATATACTAATCAATGACATGCTAAATGTAAAATAGCAAGGATCGGTATTGTTGATAAAAATAATAGGTTATAAATTTTCTATCATCTTTCTTGTTGTAACAAATAGAAAGAAAACTAACGTACATGAGTAGAGTTAAATTTAAATAAAAATATATACAAACTAGATATTTTTTTCAATAAAAAAGAAAACCTTAAAAAAGGAATGTCTCTTGTGAAAATAAACTTAAAATATAAATAAATAAAAAGGAAAAAATTACACAAAAACCACACGCATGTAAAAGGGTGGATGATACAAGTTAAAGAAATTAGAAAAAGAAGAAAAAATTCATGAGATTTTAGGAACTATTTTATTTTTTTAAGGGTTTATTAGGAATATGAGATAAGGAAAACCCAATGGAAAAAAATGCAATTCTTGAGAAATTCTTAGGAAATTAACATTTTATTCAAAAAAATGAATTTCAATGGCTTTAGTGGAGCAGGGATAAATTGCTTTTCATGTGCTTTTATTTTCACATTGTCTCTAGGGGTGATTTATATATATTTCTTTGATAGAGTATTCATGCTTAAATAGAAATAGCAAAGATTTTAAAGAATCAATGATATGATAAGTGAAAAATAGCAAGGATCTGACACTGTTGTTAAAAATAATAGGATATAAATTTACTATCATCTTTATTATTGTAAAAGATAGAAAGAAAACTAATTGTAAAAGATAGAAAGAAAACTACCTATATGGGTAGATTAAATTTACATGAAAAAGAAACATAAACTAGATATTTTATTTTTTTCAACAAAAAAGAAAACCTTAAAAACACAAACATGTCTCTTGTGAAGATAAACTTAATTAAAATATAAATAAATAAAAAAGAAAAAAACCCACAAAAACCATGTAGAAGAGTGGATGATCCAACTTAGAGAAATTAGAAAAAAGAAAAATTCATGAAAAATCTTCTTACTTGTTCTAAAATTAGAACCTCAACAATGTAAAACCATGAAAATTTTAAAAAGTATTTTTTAGGATAAAAATAGTAAAAGAGAAAAAATTACCGTCACCCCCTCACTACAACAAATTTCTGCTATTCCGATGCTAAATATGTGATGCTTTTAAGCATCGGTAAATATTGTCCCGATGCTTTCACAGGCGTCAGAAAAGCAGGGATGGAGACGAAAAATCCTCAAACAATGCCGACACTTAAAAGCGTCGAGATGTGCCGATGCTTTTCAGCATCGACAAGATTAATTGTGCCGACGCTTTTAGAAAGCATCGGCACATACCGACGCTTTAAAGCATAAGAAACTTTTTCTCTTCCTGATGCTTTAAAGCGTCGGCAAGATGAATTGTTCCTACGCTTTTAGAAAGTGTTAGCACATACCGAAGCTTTATAGCGTCGGCAAGGTGAAAATTATTCCGACGCTTTTACAAAGCGTTGAAACGAACACGCTGACAATTGCCGACGCTTTTAAGCGTCGGCACATGTTATTTTTTTTTTAAAAATAAAATAGCAAACAGAAAAGTTAAAAAAATTATATTAAACCTATTATATTTAAACCTATGCAATTAAGAAAATTTATATTAAACCTATTATACAATGTAATCATAACAAACAAAATCACATTGCACACATTCTTCGCATCCAAATTAAAGTTCAAATATAAATTTCATTACATCAAGAGAGAGTGATACAATTTAAAGTGTCACAAAATTTAAAAATACATAAAATGAAAGATATAAAATAAAAAGAGCCAAGGTCAATGATCTACAGGACGAAGGTCGTCACCCTATCCACGAGGATCTGATGCTCCAAGAGCCTATAAGAAAAATTAAAAATATTTAATTACAAAACTATCAATGAATATTAGATAAATAATTAATTTAATATAAAAATTTATATTTAATAATATATGTATTTACTTGATGTGGAACAATCATTTGTACGAGAGATGTAAGCTGCTCAATGTACTCTCTCATGGAATCCATCAATGCTCTGTCGGCTGCTCTCTCGGCTGCACTCCTCCGTTGCATCTCCTCCAACGCTGCGGCACTCGACCGTTACATCTCTCAATCGCATACTCAAGTCTGCGAACACGTGTATTATGAACAGCATCTGTAGCATCACGCGTAAGTCTACATACTTACCTAAGATAACTGAGTAGGGGTACCTTCAACTCCATAACCCCTCACTCGACCATAGCGCTCCGACCCCATCAGCTTTGTAAACACCTTGGCCTCGATGCGACTACTCTGCATAGATGCTGTAGAGTAATCGACATGCTCAGTAATAAGAGATGTAGCTCTTTCCTATATTAATTTAGAAAAATTAGTTAGATCTTATTGAATAACATAATCAAATTAAAATATTATATAAAAAAAATTATAATAAATAATTACATATAAGTCCCTTGATTCATCTCTGACAAAAGTGCCATCATGGTGAGTATGAGTCATCCAGTAAAACTCACCATACCGGGTTCCCGCCCATGCCCATTCATCTACAAAAAAAATTATACAATTTGTAAATAATTTAAGCAATTTATAAATAAATTATACAATTCATTTTGATTTGTAAAGAGGGACTGCCATCTCTATAGAGAGTAGTATTTGGCTTGCGAGTTTATTCAAGAAGCTGTGTCCTTGCAAGTTTTAATGAGAGTTTCAACATAATTGTAAATTATTCAATTATGTTTCAATGAGAGTTTCAATATAATTGTAAATTATTCAAGGAGCTGGATCCTTGCGAGTTTCAATGACAGTTTTAACATAATTGTAAATTATTCAGTTATGTTTCAATGAGAGTTTCAACATAATTATAAATTATTCAATTATGTTTCAATGAGATTTTAACATAATTGTAAATTATTCAAGAAGCTGGATCCTTGCGAGCAATGAGAGTTTAAACATAATTGTAAATTATTTAATTATATTTTAATGAGATTTCAATGAGAGTTTCAACATAATTATAAATTATTCAATTATATTTCAATGACAGTTTCAACATAATTGTAAATTATTTAAGAAGCTGGATCCTTATGAGTTTCAACGAGAGTTTCAACATAACTGTAAATTATTCAAGAAGCTGGGTCCTTGCGAGTTTCAATGAGAATTTCAACATAATTATAAATTATTCAATTATATTTCAATGAAAGTTTCAACATAATTGTAAATTATTCCAGAAGCTGGGACCTTACGAGTTTTAATGAGAGTTTCAACATAATTGTAAATTATTCAATTATGTTTCAGTGAGAATTTATAGTTTAACACTAATAGGTAATTTTATAAGGATTCTATTAAAACACTAATAGGTAATTTAAAATTTAATTAAAAAAATATGTAAAAGTATGTAAAAGTATCTTATTTTGCTCTAAAATTAAAAAAATATATCTTTCACCTTTAAAATTTAATTCCTACCAACCATGTGTCCAACAGTATTAATTTCTTTCCAACCTTAATAATCTTTTATTGTAAACCTGAAAAGATAATTCATAAACTTTCCTTTTTTATCACATGTCTTAATTTTTAATGTAGGCTTTTTTTCTGCTTTTTTTATAATTAATCCACTACCACATAAAATTAATCTAAAGTATGTATTCCTTTAAATTTTTTTTCAAAAAACATGCACAGTTTAAATTACTCATGAATGACAATTCACTCAGATTTAGCATAGAAATATTATATCTTATTACAGATCTTATTTTAAACCATCAATAAACAAAGATAAGTTAAGAAACAAATAGTAATTATATCTTATTTTATTTTATAAAATAATAAATTAATTTATAAAATTCATCTATAGATAATATTTTTACAATTTAAAATTTTATTTTTATTTTTAAAATTTAAATTAAAGCATTGCCCATGCAGGCATGGGCCTCTATCTATATATAAACAAGGGAGTGTTACTTACCTTGCGAATGCCTACAACAATTTAATTGAACACTTCACTGGTATCTTTTAGAAGGTAATAACCCAACATCATCCAAAAATCAAATTAATATCATGCCACCACATTTAATTACTCACTAATATCTCCAACCTCAAATATTTTCTCCCCACCGTCAAACCACTTGATATAGTATAAGGCCATACTTCTGTTTATATAACCATATAAGTCAAGCCAGCCCAACCATATAGCTATGCTACCCATGAGAATTGGTGACCAGTCTAGAATCTGAAATGGGACAAGGAAACTCATTGAAATTGTCCAAACGCAAAGTTCTTTGAAAAAAGCTTCCCTTAAGAAAACATAAGCATATTAGACAAGGTGAGAACCATGACATGCAAAACACCCAAAGTTCCCTTCAAAGACAAAGCCTCCTTGGAACTGTAGCAAAAATCAGAGGTTATAATTTAGGCCTGCTAGAGAGACTTGTGAAAACATATCCTTCGACTCCTCGTAATTCTACTTCAAAGAAGAAATAGTAATCATTTCTTCCTCCTAAGCATCCTGGACATCTCAAAGATTTAATATTTGTTATGTCATGATTCAACAGCGAAGTCTTATGAGGGCTTTAGCTATATAAATCTTTATAATTTATGGTAACAAGGAATCCTTCTTTAGCTCATCACGTGCAATTTAATCTAAACTTGATGTGTCATTTAATGTTAAGTACTGGGGTCATGGAAAGTCTCTTAAGTTTTAGCAAAGTGAGAATTTGTCACTTTGTTTGAATCCAAAGGATTTCTAAACAAACATTGTCCTTTACTCTCAACCAGCAAAGGAAAGATTTACATCTTCTTTTTGCTTGGTGCTGAAGTCAGGGGAAAGCAAACAATTAGGAGAGAAAGGTATCCCCTGGAGAAGTCCTTGATCAACTAAATAGGGATAGGGCTTAATAAAGCCAAAAGTAAGGTGAATTTGTCTCCTAGGTTACAACTCTTCTTTCTTCTTTTCATTTTTTGATACCGATCTGGCTAAATCTAAACCGATCAAGTGGACCAGGTCCGATTTAAGTCAGGTCTCACATTTTCTTTCTAAAAAACTTTTATTATACAGGCATACTGCTTGAAACAAGAGATTTTGTATTGAAGTTGAAAAAGGTCATCACAATTTTCTCTTCAGTGTGGAATGGTATTGCATAGAATCTGAGTAATTTTTGGAATTGTACTACTTTCAAACTTAAGAATAACAAAGGGATCAGATTTTGAAAGATATATTGTTGAATCAAACTCTACTTTGCCTCTTATTTCCTAATCTATACAAAAGTATCATTAAAAATAATATCCCAGCTGCTAACATCTAAAATTAATATACACAAAAATAGGGCATCAAGTTATATCAACCCAACTCTTGGATACAGCATCAACAACTCTTAAAGCTAAAAGATCTTCTTTAATCTATTAAGGTTTCTAGAAACTCTGGTACTTTAGTGTTGAGGGATAAAATCACTGCGTATCAATAATCGTGCACATGACTAAGACTAGCTTTGTTTCCTACTCGCTGTGCGACACCCGCCAGAGATAAGTCCGCCTCGATAGGTCGGAGCGCCCTAGCCCCCACTGAGTCAAGGGCTCCCATGGCGCGGCCCTTCGAGCCGAGCTATCGCCTCTCGGCCCCTCGAGCCGAGCTATTGTCTCTTGGCCCTAACCGAGCCATCCCATCATCCGGCCTTTCTAACCGATCTCTTTTATCACTCGGCCCAGCTCGAGCGATACCTGCACCTCTGCGGAATTCGATGCGGGAAAGCTTAAAATAGTGAGATTCCAAACATGAATCATGTTTGAAAGTGGCATAGAGCCCTGAGGCCTATGCCCCCACCAAATCTCGAGATGTCAACAAGCTCTCCCAGCCATCGATCCACTAACTAACCCGATACGAATCCTACCGATCTCATAACAAAATGGATTCAGATCTCAACGGCCTTCGGACCCACGACGCTCCCAAACAACCAGGTGATCCTCTATAAATACTACAGCCTCAGATCCATTAAGGTACGCCATCTCTTATGCGCACACTCGCTCATTGCCTTTGCTTCCGCCATTATCGCTCTGCTCCGAGCCCTGGGAGAGACTCTTCAGCGAGAGCCTTCTTTTCATTTTTGTTGACTGTCGATATCCACTGACTTGAGCGTCGGAGGGTCTTCCGCAGAGGGCCACCCCCAACGCCTCTCGCGCGAGGATTATTTTGCAGGTCCGCCCAGGAGGAAGCCCATCTCGAAGACCTGAGCGCGCCCGAGTCGGGGACAAGATTTCAGCAGCAACAAAATGGCGCTAGAGGAAGGGTCCTCAAGTCCCTAAAAACTTGTGATCCGGGAGACAAGGATCTTAGTCTGCAAAAAAACTCCTCCCATGGCCAATCGGAAAAAGGCTACCTCCGAAGTCCGAGATCAGGTCGCTTCTCAAAGGCCTGATCCAGTGAGCAGTGTCGCACCGTCACCACCACCAGTCGAGACTCCATCGCCACCGGCGGCCCTGGTGACCCAGGACCAGTTCTCCTTACTGGTCCAACAGGTCCAGGCCCTGACCCACCTGATTTAGGGGCGCTTCGAAGCCCCCCGTCCGGCTGCATCTGCTCCTCACCCTTCTGAGGAGAATGCAGCCCCCGCTTGTCCAGCGATCTCTTCTTCCAGCCCACATGGGGTTGCAGACCCCCCTCGCCATCCCAGAGAAGCTGAGCTAGCTCTCCATCGAGCCCGCGTCAAAGATCTCCCTAGATCTCGGCAGGCTCGATCTCTCTCCTCGGTGTATTCTCACCATGATTCAACACCGTCTCAGTACTCTCCTCATCCTGCACCTTCTGCTCTTCCCGACGAAGAGATCCGCTGCCAGCTCCAAGAAATGCGTCAAGAGCTTGACGTCGCCAAGCAAGCTCATCCGCTTCAAAATAAAGTGGAGTAGGGCATTCCCTTCTCCAAGAAGATCATGGAGGAAGTAATTCCCTCCCACGTCAAGCTGCCTGCCATCGAGCCTTATCATGGCTCCTCCGACCCCGACGATCATCTCAGCAGCTTCCAATCAATAATGATGTTCCACGGGGCATCAGATGCGATCCTTTATCACGCTTTCCCGTCCACCCTCAGGGGATCTGCCCGAACCTGGTTCAATGCTTTGAAGCTAGGTTTCGTTGATTCATTTGACGAGCTGAGCCACCTTTTCATCAGCCAGTTCATCAGTAGCCGTTGCCACCGACGGAGATCCAACTCCCTCTCTGAGGTTAAGCAGAGAGAGGGAGAGTCCCTGAAGAAGTATCTCGGCCGTTTCAACACGGCCATGCTGGAGGTGGATCACCTCAATCATGAGGTGGCCATGTCCGCCCTAGCAGGCGGAGTATTGAAAGAGAACGACTTTTACTTGGCCTTGGAGGTTAGCTACCCTCCAAACCTCTTCGACATGATGGCCCTGGAAGACAAGTATGCCAGAGTCGAAGAGTCGTGGAGAGCCGCCCGAGCCGAGCTAACAAAGAAGAAGGAGCCCAAGGACTCCGATAAGCACCGACCTGCCCGCCGGCCAAGCCTGCCTCGCCGCCAGAGGATTCCCCAGCCATCACCAAGGAACCGTACTCGGAGCCCACCTAGGAGGTTCCACCGGTTCACTCCGCTCACTGCTCCAAGAGCAGAGATCCTCATGGAAATCGAGCGCCAACTCCCTCGACCCCTCCTCTCAGAGGGAATATGGCCCGGAGAGATCCCGCAAAATATTGCCGCTACCACCGCGACCATGGCTACGACACTGAGAGTGTTGGCAACTAAAGAATGAGATTGAAAGGCTCATCTAGCGGGGTAGACTGGATCGGTTCAGAGGAGCCCCGAGCTAAGAAACGGGGGCGATCGTCGACCTGAGCCCCAGCAGCAACCTCCTCCTCCTCCAAATCCTCCAGTCGCTGGTCACATTAATGTGATTGAGGCGGTCAGTAGTCCTTCAGGTGGGAGGGACGATGAAGAAGGTTCGGTGCCAAGAAAGCACGACCTGATGAGATCTCTTTCTCCGATGACGACTTCCAGGGGATACAGTTCTCGCACGATGATGCGCTAGTTGTATCTCTCAATTTGAATAACTATGATGTAAGCCGAATTCTAATTGATAGTGGAAGCTCCGTCAATGTTTTGTACCTTGATGTGTTTGTGAAGATGAAGCTTCTCATGGAGAGTCTCCGAGCCGTGGACTCCACCCTAATGGGGTTCACCGACGATGTCATTATCCCGAGGGGGTTGTCACCTTGACGGTCCGTGCGAGGACCTGGCCCCGCATGGCCACTGTGTATGCAGATTTTCTGATGACCAAGCTACGGTCTCCCTACAATGCAATCTTGGGAAGACCCGGCCTAATGTCTCTCAGAGACGTCGTTTCCATCCCCATCTTATCATGAAGTTCCCTACCGAGCGAGGGGTAGGTGTAGTCTGAGGAAGCCAAGCAATAGCTCGGCAGTGTTTCGTCACCAGCCTGCAGTCCAGACTTCCGAGGTCGATGGACTAGACGCTCGAGAGGATTTTGCGAGCAGCGAGGAGAACCAGCCGAAGAGCTGGAAGTACCACTGGACGAAGCTCGGCCTGACCGAACCATAAAGATTGGGTCGCTGCTGAAAGGGAAGCCTCGGCCGGAGCTGATCGACTTTCTTCGAAGGAATGCTGATGTCTTTGCCTGGTCAGCCTCAGATATGCCTGGGATTAGTCCGGACGTCCTTGTCCACCATCTTAATGTGGACGAGATATTTGACCCATGAAGCAGAAGAAGAGGAGCTTTGCCCCTGACCGCAGAGAGCGATTGAAGAGGAGGTGGATAAGCTCATCAAGGCAAACTTCATTCGAGAAGTAAATTATCCGAGCTGGCTGTCCAATGTTGTCATGGTGAAGAAGTCAAACGGCAAATGGCGAATCTGCATCGACTTCACCGATCTTAATAAAGCATGCCGAAGGACAGTTTTCTCTCCCCGGATCGACCAGCTCATGGATGCCACTTCCGGCCATCAGATGCTGACTTTCATGGATGCATATTCAGGCTATAACCAAATTGGATGGCGCCCGAGGATGAAGAAAAGACCACCTTCATAACCGACCAAGGTACCTATTGTTACCGAGTCATGCCTTTCGGTCTGAAGAATGCAGGCGCCACCTACCAAAGGCTGGTGAACAAGGTCTTCAAGGAGCAAATCGGTCAAAACATGGAGGTATATATTGATGACATGCTGGTCAAAAGCAAGGAAGCTTCTCAGCATATCGAAGACCTCTCAGAGAGCTTCACGATGCTCCGAAAGTATCAGATGAAGCTCAATCTGACAAAGTGTGCTTTCGACGTCACTCGGGAAAGTTTCTGGGCTTCATGGTTTCTCAGCGAGGCATCGAAGCCAACCCGTAGAAGATTCAAGCCCTTCAGCAAATGGCGCCCCCGACATCTGTTAAAGAAGTCCAGCGCCTAACCGGAAGAATTGCGGCCCTCAACCGCTTCATAGCTCGGTCGGCCGAGAGGAGCCTCCCTTTCTTCAAAGCTCTCCGATCCGCTAAGAACTTCCAATGGACTCCTGAATGCCAAAAATCATTTGAAGACCTCAAGAAGTATCTCGGCTCACCACCTCTCCTCGGCAGCCCAAATCGGGAGAGATGCTATTTTTGTACCTGGCAGTTTCAGAAGGCGCAATTAGCTCGGTCTTGGTCAGAGAAGAGAAGAAGACCCAAAAGCCGATCTACTATGTCAGCAAACTGCTCTGAGACGCCAAGAGGTATATCCAAATTGAGAAGCTAGTTTTGGCCCTGATAACATCGGTTCAGAGGTTGCGACCATATTTCTAAGCACATTCTGTAACAGTCCTCACCGACCAGCCCATCAAGGCGGTGTCCACCACCCCGAGACATCAGGGAGAATGGCAAAGTGGGCCGTTGAATTAAGCGAGCATGATATCCGATATCAGCCTCGTCCGGCCATCAAAGTGCAAGTTCTAGCCGACTTCCTCCTTGAATGCACTATCCCAGAAGATGGCTCCGCTTTGGACTCCTTCGAGCATCCAAAGTCGAGCGCCTGTGGTTGCTTCATGTCGACGGATCCTCCAACGCCAATGGCTCTGGTGCTGGTTTAGTCCTCACCAGCCAGAGGGGGCGACCTTCGAATATGGCATTAGATTCTCCTTCCCAGCCTCTAACAACGAGGCCGAGTATGAAGCTCTGCTCGCCGACTTCGAATCGCCCATGATCTGAAGTGAAGAAGCTAAATGCCTTCACCGACTCTCAGCTGGTAGCTGGTCAAGTGCGGGGCGAGTTTGAAGCCCGAGAGCCAAATATGACTCAGTATCTCCAAGAGGTGGAACCTACTCTCTCACTTCTCTGAATTTGAAGTTATTCAGATCCCCAGATCCGAAAATGCTCATGCCGACCTATTATCCCGGCTAGCAACTGCGGAGTCGATGGACTTCGAGCGGAAGTTCCCCTTGGAAATCCTGGAAAGGCCTAGTATCGCGGACGGACCGAGTGATGCAGATTGAGGTCGAACCATCTTGGTTCGACCCTATATTAAAGTATCTTAAAGAAGGGTCGCTCCCATCCGACCGCAGGGAAGCAAGGAAGCTGAGACTGCAAGCTACCCACTATGTGCTGATCAACGACCAGCTCTATAAGCGGTCCTTTTCCATGCCGCTGCTTAGATGCCTCCGCCCGTCTGAGGCCGATTATGCTCTTCGGGAGGTGCATGAAGGAATTTGCGGCAATCATCTAGGAAGTCAATCTCTATGCCACAAGGTGCTTCCAGGGATATTACTGGCCAACCATGCAAAAGGATGCCGATAATCTCGTCCGAGTCTGTGACCCATGCCAGAGGCACTCCAACATTCAGAGGCTCCCTTCCACCAGTCTGGTCCCTATTTCCTCCGCTTGGCCCTTTGCTAAGTGGGGGATGGACATTCTCGGCCCTTTTCCCCTTGCCACTGGACAGAGGAAGTTCTTATTTATCGCCATTGATTACTTCACTAAGTGGGTTGAGGCTGAAGCAGTTGCCCAAATCACCGAAGCTCGGGCCAGGGATTTCGGGGAAATCCATCATTTGCCATTTTGATCTCCGCATACCATCATCACCGACAATGGCAAGCAATTTGATAATCCCAAATTCCAAGAGTTTTGTGAGATCATGGCATTAGTCATCGCCTCACCTCAGTAGGGCATCCACAAGCTAATGGAGAAGTCGAGGTAACAAACCAGACCCTACTTCAAGGGATTAAAGCCCGGCTCACCAGAGCCCAAGGCAGATGGACGGATGAGCTTCATAATGTTTTATGGGCCTACCGCACCACCCAGAGAATCCCCACCGGTGAGACCCCGTTCCGGATGGCCTTTGGCACGAAAGCCGTCATCCCTGTGGAGATAGGCCTTCCCTCTTCGTGAGTGGAAAGCTACTCAGAAGAGGCTAACGACGAGCAGCTCCGCACCAGTCTCGACTTGGTGGAAGAGATTAGGGAAAAAGCTCAAATTAGAATGGCCGCGTACCAGCAAAGAGTGGCCCGCTATCATGCCTCCAGAGTCAAGGGTAAATCCTTCTCGCCTGGCGACCTTATCCTCCGAAAACATCCGTCTCCAAACCGCTAGAGCAAGGAAAGCTCTCGCCGAACTGGGAAGGCCCCTACCAAGTAGCGGAAGTCATTGGACCTGGCACCTACAAGCTCCAGGATCTAAGCAGAAATTCATTCCCGGACGTGGAACTCGGACAATCTCCGCGTATACTATCAGTAGGGTACGCCTCTTTGACTTGCCCCGTTTATAATTTTGGCATAGTATTCCTATTATCTACAACATGGTCGCTCTTTGAAAAAGCTGTAATGAGAAACGGATACCTCTAGCTCACTCTCGGCATAATCGAGCTATTTCTCCGAGCTTTCAATTGCATCTCCGAACCTCGGCTGGTTCAGGCCTTACTTTATAAAGACTCGGTACGGCCGAGCGCCCCCAGTATGATTAAGAGCCGAACAATCTCTGAAGCTTAGCTCGAATTCGGGTAGCTTACAAGCCTCGGCTGACCTAAGCGATCTCCAAAGTTTCGTTCGGATTCGGGCAGCTTACAAGCCCCGGCCAACCTATGCGATCTCCGAAGCTTAGCTTGGATTTGGGCCGCTTACAAGCCCCGGCCGACCTAAGCGATCTCCAAAGTTTCGTTCAGATTTGGGCCTTTTACAAGCCTCGACCGACCTAAACGTTCTCCTAAACTTAGTTTGGATTTGGGCCGCTTACAAGCCCCGGCCGACCTAAGCGATCTCCAAAGTTTCGTTCAGATTCGGGTAGCTTACAAGCCCCGGCTGACCTAAGCATTCTCCTAAACTAAGCTCGAATTCAGGGAGCTTACAAGCCTCGACCGACCTAAGCGATCTCCAAAGTTTCATTCGGATTTGGGCCGCTTACAAGCCCTGGCCGCCTAAGCGTTCTCCTAAACTAAGCTCGGATTCAGGCAGCTTACAAGCCCCGGCCAACCTAAGCGATCTCCAAAGTTTTGTTCGGATTCGGGCCGCTTACAAGCCTCGGCCAACCTAAAGTTCTCCTAAACTTAGTTCGGATTCGGGCCACTTACAAGCCCCAGCCGACCTATGCGATCTCCGAAGCTTAGCTCGGATTCGGGCCGCTTGCAAGCCCCAGCCGACCTAAGCGATCTTCAAAGTTTCGTTCGGATTCGGGCAGCTTACAAGCCCCGGCCGACCTAAATGTTCTCCTAAACTAAGCTCAGATTCGGGCAGCTTACAAGCCCCGGCCGACCTAAACATTCTCCTAAACTAAGCTCGGATTCGGGTAGCTTACAAGCCCCGGCCGACCTACGCGATCTCCAAAGTTTCGTTCAGATTCGGGCAGCTTACAATCCCCGGCCGACTTGTTGGTCTCCAAAACGCAGAACATGGTTCGATGGAGACAAACATCTTGAGGATGGCAGCGAAAATAGAAGTTGCCAAAAAACCTCCCTTGTATATCATAAAAGAAACAACAAAGAGGAAACAAAAAGATAAAGAGAACCTCACAGGGGCTTATCGTCTTTTCTAGGGGCCACCGAGCCCTCCTCGCGCCGAGCTAACTCGGTGACCTGTTGACGAAGGGACGCTATTTCCCCTTCCTGCTGGCTGATAACACAGCGAAAGAGCTCGACCTCCCTCGTCGAAACGGCCAAATATCGCTCGGCCATTCTCTGAAGCTGCTCATGGCTGAACGCCGATGCCAGAACCATCCCGTCAATAGTCACTGCAACGTGGCTCCCTCGGGAGTCCCTGCGGCCGTTAGTGCCGCCGTTCAACCCTTGGGTCGATCGCCTTTCGCCGCCGGAGGCCATATCCACACTCGAGAATCATTGGGAGACTAGCTGAAAGGATGACCGGCACAGGACATCCCTCTGGTCCATATTTAAACCACTCCTGGTGAGTATCTCGATCACTCGAGTCGCTAATTTTGGCCCGTGGAAACTCACCACACGTCATCGCCTCAGTAGGCGCTTGTGGGAGACAAGGGTCGCGCCCCCTCATCGAGGAAGATTGGGAAGCATCGACAAGGAGCGCGGGGAACTCCCCCTTTTTCTAAGGACCAGGCTCCCTCCGATTTGCCAAACCCTTCTGAAATGAATGTCCTCGAGAACCTGCCAGACTCCCTCGAATTGGGCATTCTGGAAAAGACGCATCAGCGATCAGCGCTAGCTCGCCTCCCTTGAGGATAACCAAGTCATAAACTTCAGATGCCCCCATGCGTCTCTCGGATAATCCTCATCCTTTTTGGCAGCCTGCACCAGAATCTACATTTGCTGCAAGAGGCAAACAAAATATTTACCTCGGCAACAACCGAGTGATATCCTTCGTACCCGGTAACAACCGAGTGATATCCTTCGTACCTCGGCAAAAACCGAGTGATATCATGAAGCTTAGACTTAGTCGAATAATCTCTCCATCGCTCTGACACGGCTGAGACGTCCCATTATACCTTGGCAGAGGCAAACGACCTTCCATTACTCGACAGCAAAGGCATGTCACGAACTGTCTTTCCTGCCGAAGTACCTACCTCAATAGACGAGATCATGCCTACCTCATGAGTCCACAGGATCGCCCAGGTCCCTCTTTGACTCAATCATGATATATGCTATCTCACTGAGGACCGAACACTGGCCTTAGCAAGAACTAAGCCGCGATGGCGCTACCGAAATATGCTACAGCATAAAAAATGTAACATGGGAGTAACAACTCTCAGCACAGAAGAGGCAGGAGCCAAAGAAAGAAGGAATGAAAACTTTCTTTATTTCCTCATCCAAAGAAAAGTTACAATCTCCTATGAGGAGTTACAAGTGCATCAAAGCACAGGAAATAAAAACGAGTACATAGCTCGGCTAAACTGCCTCAGTCAGCTCCAGTTAATAGTGATGCTTCGGCATCCGACCGAAAAGATCAGGCGACCATCAGCTCGCCCTGATAGATAGCAAGGCCGGCTTCCCACGGGTCCTCTGGATGAACTAAGGGATTCAAAAAGAGGCACAGACCTGTGGATGCAGATGCTAAGGAAGCTTACCCTGGGTGGGATGCTGGGCTGCAGGCCGCTGCCCGATTGAGAGAGCTAGGGGACCATCAGCCCCATGCTGCTCTCAACTCCCTCTCCACAAGGCAAAGGATTCCCCTCAGAGAAGAGCCGAGAATCCAGCCCGAGGGAGAAGGAAGTCTGTGCGTGCTACGGGGGTGCCTGTGCACTTCTACCCTGCGACCCCCGCAGCCAAACCATAAAGGACACATAGGAAGCGCATATGTGCGCTCTCTGTGTGATCTATGCGGACCTCCTGTGCGCTCTCCATGTGATCTCCGGAGCTCCTCCCTTGAGGACGAGCCGCTCTTTAGCGACTCCTTCATCACCCCAACTATTCGGGGGAAGACGATTTGCAAAAGGAAAACTCAATCCCTCAACTCTAAGCCTCAGGGATACAGGCATCATGAGAACTTTCACAGTTTGCAGAGAAGAGAACTTTGGGGATGGCCTAACACGGCCCCTTCCTTCCCTTTTTATAGGCAAAATGAACCGGGAGCAGATATTAAAGCGGAAAGCCCCGAGATTCAAAATGCCCAATCCACACTGCCACGTGGCCTCCCAGGATGAAAAGAGCGCCCTTCTATGCGTGCCAAATGCATCGCTCAGTCCATGACGTACGCCAGAGGATCTCCTCTGATCCCGGATCATGGGTCATAATTGCAGAAAATCGCCCGCTGATCTCAAAGATACGGGCAGACCTGGGAAATCGCTTGGTGAAAATGACACCCTCCAATGGCGAGTGAGCGCCTGCATCATACGTTGAAATGACCCACGTTGGGAAGGATCAACGAGATAAATGCCCCTAGAAACTATCGAGGCAATCTTTTGCTGGCTGTAAAGCCGTATTATCTACTTCGGCAAAACGAAGGCCGACTTGCCTTGAAAAAGACAAGGCACTGACAGAGTAATAAAGAGGCGCGGAGGTCAAGTACTCCTCGATAAAGGTGTTTCAAATATTCCTCGATTCGACCTAACTGCCTGTTGTATCCAGGTATGAACCTGGACATCGCCTTGTGCTTCCATCCAAGGCCAAGCCGCTTCCATACTTCGGAACAAACCGAGGTATCCCTTTCCAGACTGGCATGGCTGAGTGTTATCCTACACTCCTATCCGGACTCAGATGACGAAACACTCTTTGCACATGACTGAGATAAATGCCTTGAACCTTACCAAGGTGGCCGAAAATCCCCCAAGAGAACGACTCACTTATAAGACTTGCACGGTGAAAGCGAGCGTTTCAAAAACAACGACAAACACAAAAGCTACAGAAATTTTTCTCTTCATTTATTATAGAAAAGGTGATAGAAAAGAAAAATACATCGGCCCTCACAGGGGCTTGTTATTTCCTCCAAGCGCCGCTGAGCTCTCCCCCTGCCGTGGAGCCTGCTCACCCAACTATTGCTGGAGGGACGCCACCTGCCTCTCCAGCCGACTATTGGCTTCGCGAAAAAGCTTGATCTCCCTTGTAGAAACGGCCATATACTACTCAGCCGCCTTCATAATCTGTTCATGGCCTGCGAACAGCGAAGCCAGGACCTCTCCGTCAACTGTTACCATGGTGCGACTCCAACGCAACTCCCTGCGGCCGTCAGCACCGCTGCCTGGCCTTCCAGTTGATCATCCCCCACTTCTGGAAGCCATTTCAGTGTTGAAAGCCTTGGAAGGTCAGCTGAGGATATGGTTAATAACAGCACTCCTCCGCCCTTTTTTAAAAGTCCCCCCGGCAGGCATGCTGATTGCCAAGGCCACTAACCCGAACGTTATGACTGCGGGACATGCCGCATGTCACTACCTTAGTGGGAGTTCGCGGGAGACGAAGAGTTCTACTGCCCAACCGAGGAGGCTCATTAATAATCCCACGACGCTCAAGGCACGCCCACGTCTCCGCCCTGGATAAGCCGAGTTATCCCATGCCCGACCAGGATGCTTTTGTAATTCCTGGTCCTTTCCAGTCGACCTGCCAAATCTCTCGGTTCTAGCCAAGTTATCGCATCTCACGACTTCAAATGAGCGATTGCATTACCCAGCACTAAGCCAAGTCATCATATCTCTCGGCTTCACCGGAGCAATCCCCATGCCTCAGCCTCAGCCGAGGCATTTACTAAAATCCGATCTAAATCGGCCAATGGGCACGAGCAGGTCATAACGTGTTCACAATTAAGAGAAAGCATGAGACAAAAGACCAGCTAAAAAGACAACCAAATAGAGACAAAGGCCCATTCATTGAAAGCTTCAACCGAGTTACCAGATGGAAAAGCAAAAAATATACAAATGACCCTTAAGAATCAGGGTTGGGAACGGCCTCAACGGCCTCCACGGCTTCCTCGGTGATGTTCGGGGGAGCTCGTCTTGTCTCGCCCACTTCAAATGTCTTTATCTCCTCGAAAACAGGCCGTGAGGGCCCTTCAGGAGCTACAGCCTCACTGGGACCCAGAATAGAGTCAAAATCGATGTCTGAAACATTGATATATTCGTCTTCCTCAGCCCTTGAGGAACAGGCCTCTAAGGGTTCGACGTCCAAAAAGGAAAGGTCCCATTCCGGATGCTCCTGAGATACCTTAGTTCGGACCTCCTCCATGCCAAGCTGGAAGGCCTCGGCACAGGTTGCATCATCTGTACCCCGGAGCAAGTCCATTTGCTCCTCGATTTCAGCGACCCGCTTCTCAAGCTCCGAGCTCCTTCCTTTACTCGAGGCCAGTTCCTCTTGCAGGATCTTTACTTGGTTTTGGCCCTCTGATTTTTCCCTCTCCATCTGCAAACTCAGGATTAGCTAATGCAACAGCGACTTAGTAGGAAAGGTCTAAAGGACAGGACCGAACCTCCTCCTCTTGCCTAGCTAACATCCCGGTCAACTCCTCGGCCCTACCAAAGGCCCTCAATTTGTCAGCTTGAACATGCTTGATTCTGGTCCTAAGGCTATCAATCCTCGTTTGCTTATTATCAGCTTCTTCCCAGGCCCGGGAGAGCTCGACATCGAGCTGGTTTAATCTCTCTTGGTGCCATTTAATCCGGTTGTCCTTGGCTGCAACGCATTGGTTAAGTTTCCAAACCTTCTCCTCCAACTCGCTAAGCATCCTGCTCAAGCGATGCTTCTCCTCGGCAGTTTCCCATACCAGCCTGTCTCGACTTTCATTGAACCGTTTCTGAGCGGACTCCATTTCTTCAGCATGCCGAGATTTGATCTGCGATAGCTTCGAGCATGCCTCATCAAATCTCGCCTGGATCCCGCGCGACTCCTCAACTTCGAGCTTAAATCTGGATGCGCCGTTGAGGGCGGCCCGATACAACCCCCTCACCTTCTCCAACTCTTTGTTAACAGTGTCCAGGATCTGCTCAAATTTGTCAAATGCCGCTGCTCGCAATCGAAGCTCGGAACTGACCCTCTTGGCCTGGACGCTGGCCCCTGTTGCCAGACTCAAACGCTAGCACAACGCTCGTGTGATCAGAGCATTCTACGAAACAAAAACAAATGAGAAAATGTAATCAAGCTAGCTAGAAAGCACCCACTGCTATGGAATGACAACTCACCCGGGAGGCGTAAGACCTGGCTAACTTCATGAGGGTGGGATTGTCGATATCGGGGAGGAGGTGAACATCCTTCGCCACGTTCCGCTGACCAAATGCGGCATCGATGAGATCTAAGTCCGCAAACTCATTTATCGAGGGACCGACGCTCGGGAACAATGCCGACTTCATCAAAGCAGAAAATGCCTCCTCAATGGCCGGGTCCGAACTACCAGGCTGTCCATCCGAGGAGCTTGACTGAACAATATCAGACTGAGGAACTTTCAATCTCCTGGCCTCTTCCAGTAAAAGTCTGGCATGCGATTCGTCGGATACCTCGGCCAGCCCCGGTCCTAATGGCCCCAAGGTCTTAATAGGGAAAGCTTCAGCTAGAAGGTCATCATTCTGTCCTTTTTCTTCACCCAAAAGCACCTCTTCAATTACTAGCGCCTGCTCCTCCTCCGCAGATTCCATCAAGGCCTTGACTTGTTCATTGGCTCCCCTAATCTCCTCAAGAGGTAACTCTCCGACAGGAAACTCTTCTCAAACCTCCATTGCCTGTGGCACAACATCATCACCCTCTAACCTGTTCGAGGGAGGCCCCTTAACAGTAGATTCCCCCTGATCCTCAAATGGAGCCCCCTCCGGGCTATCCACTATTTCCACCACCAGAGGACAGGGGATCTCGGCGATTCTCTGTCAGCTCCCCCTCCTCTCTGGAGCCACCGACAGCACACCTGCACACTTGTGGTAATCGAATAGAGTTTTACTAGTCTTTATGTAGCGCTCCATAAAGAGCTAGAGAACCCCAACTAATTATCATAAGTGGCAGACACACGAAAACACATCCTGTTAAAATATTTCATTTTCATCTCAATTATATATACAAATCACTCAATCAACACTAAGCATCAACCTGCTCAGATAATATTTTTCATGACATTCCTCAGGCAGTTTACAAGATCACATTCACAATCGACATCAAAATCATAAGTGCACACATCATGCTCATAATTTTCTCCAAAACATAAGTCTCATATTCATATCCCAAAAGGTCTAAAACATCATTACATCTCACTATACACATACACATATACAATATACAAATATCAATCCACATTGTCTCAAATACAAGGCTAGCATCTATACACCCTTGCATCCAAGCAAGCTTCACCAGCTAAGGGTTCTGTCCTGCTTATCTTGTGATCCTGGCAGAAATACTTACTGATCTGAAAGAACATTTAAATCATAGAGGGATGAGACCTAAGTCCCAATGACTGGAAACCATCTAACTATGGAGAAATAGAGAACCATAACCTCTTATTTTCAATCGTATGCTATACAACCCATACTTCTTTATTAAATTCTCAGACTCCACCGAAATCTGATTGCCCATTGGCATCTCAAGTAAAACTCTCCCTCTCGGGATAACTACTCAGCCCACTGGCCCTTTTTATATCACAACATATGCTTTTAAATCTCATGATGCTGGGCTGTGTGTGTAATGCCTCTAAGGTACCACCCTACAGTCGCCCTCCCGTAGGTGTACTCTCATCGGGTGCGTGACTAGCAATAGGATCCCCACACAAATAGCACCCCTTACCCGTGCGGTTCACCCGGCAAAGTGTTTTGTTCCTTAACCCTGGAACCTTGGGTTTTCTCTCTGCCCCCACGGGCTATATATAGTAATCAGCTCCACTGAGCTATGATTCATGCCCCCACGGGCTGCTCACAACCAGCCCCACTGGCCTGGTTAAGCGTGCACTCACCCCTAATTCTGGGGTTCATCGTACGATCTGTTCGCAAGGAGGTGCCGGCTCGATAGTAGTGTGTAATGCTCATGCTACAGTACAGTCTAAAGGGTGATCAGTCCCCTAGCTGCCTGATGCTCAGTATGATACATACATCATTTGTAAAGCTTTATCATGCAAATATGCCATGTATACATTAAAATCCCCTAATCGAAACTCATGCTTATGTGTTTATGCTCAAAACACATGCTTATTCTTTATGCTTAAAACTCATGCTCAAAACTTATTTATCAGAATATCATATACTAGGTTCTCATTTCTCATATTTAAAACATACATAATACTCTGCTAAACATAACATAGTACAACTAGGTATTAATCTCATTATACTAGCTCAAATTAACTTCTCATTGCTAGATGAGAAACCCACTCACCTTAGTAGGTTACTCCTCGACTGGTACTCAACTCTGGTATTCCGGCTCCCTGGAATAACCCTCTTGACTACGTCAACATACAGATACGATAGCTATTAGGATTACCTCCACACGAGGTTTTCCCACGAACCATGCATGCATACATGATCTATCCTCTAATATCTCATTATTTTCTTCCACCCTTTCTCTACTCAAGATTTCTTCTACTATTACCTCAAAGTACAATAATCTAAGAAAATCTAAAGTCATACAAGATCTAGGGAAGCTATAGCTTACCTGGAGTCGAGCACAAACCCCAAGCTCCCTTTCCCTTCTCTTCTTCCTCCTTCTTCTTCTTCTCTTCCTCTCTTTTCTCCTCTTCTTTTTCTCTTTCTTTCTTTCTTTCTTTTCTCTGGCTGAACCCACGTTTTTCCTTTTTCTCTAATGACTTGGGGACCAAGTCATGGAAACTTAAGGGTTAAGGCATGCCAAATTCCCCTTTTGCCCTCAACACTCTTAACGCACGCTTTTTAGAAAACACGTGGCTCACTTATAACCATGATATTTTGCCCTTAGATTTTTTTTTCCAAGTTGCCCTTAACACAATTAGCAATTGACATCGGAGCCTTTTCCCATTTTGCCCCTGATATAGCATTTTTTTAATCGATTTATAGCCAGATTATCATTTTTTACTTAAATCGATACTTTTATGTAACATTTCTAAGAAAAGACTTTACCAGCTTGAAGAACTCGATTTTAGAAATCCAACGGTTCAAACGGCATCCAAATCGGACTTGAAACGGAATAAATATGAAATTCTCAAGATTTAACTCAGAAAAACCTGCCGTCTTGGAGTCGGCTCCAGCAGAAATAGGTGTCGGCTCCAGAAATATAGGTGTCGACTCCAGAAAAGTAGGTGTCGACTCACTGAAAAGTGCAGGTGTCGACTTCAGCTCCGCAGGTGTCGACTCCAAAGCGTGCCGAAAGTTTAAAACCGTGCCAGAGTCGACTCCACTCCAAATAGTGTCGACTCCAACCACTAAAAACATCATTTTAGGATAAAACTCAAACTAAACTTGATTTTTCTTGTGATTTAAACCCATTAAAACTTAAGTCTCTCAATTTCTTAAATCAAACTCATTAACATTCAGAAATATACTTATTTACTCCAAAATTTCTTCTCTTTACATTTATCAAAAGGCCAACACACCCACATTTCACTGAAACTTCTGACTTTCATTTCAAATGAAAATGCCATAAATTACAAGGTTTTCAGGATGTTACAATTCTCCCCCTCTTAAGAAATTTCGTCCCCGAAATTTAGCTAGATATATTTTCAAATAGATGGGGGTACTTCAATCTCATCTCATCCTCTCGCTCCCATGTAGCCTCCTCTTTTTGATGATTTAACCATTGCACCTTAACTAATGGAATTCTTTTACTGCGGAGCTGCTTAATCTCCCTACTCAAGATCTTCACTGGTTCTGTTGCAAATGATAAATCCCCCTGTAACTCTATAGTCTCAGACTGAATCACATGAGAGGAATCCGGCACATACCTCCTAAGCATTGATACATGAAATACATTATGAATCTGAGATAACTCTGGAGGTAAAGCCAATCTATAAGCTAGTGTCCCAACTCTTTCCAGAATTTCATAGGGTCCAATATACCTGGGACTCAACTTGCCTTTCTTTCCAAATCTCATAATACCTCGCCAAGGAGATACCTTCAGAAAGACTCTATCTCCAACCTCAAACTTTACCTCTCTATGCTTTTTATCTGCATAGCTCTTCTGTCTATCCTGGGCTGCCTTTAATTTAGCTCTTATAATTTTAACTTGATCTGCTGTAAGCTGCACTAACTCAGGGCCTAACAGCCTTCTCTCTCCCTCCTCATCCCAACACACTGGAGTTCTACATTTTCTCCCATACAAGGCCTCATATGGTGCCATATCAATGCTAGAATGGTAGCTGTTATTGTAAGCAAACTCTATTAAAGGTAGATGATCATCCCAGCTACCAGAAAATTCCATGACACAAGCTCTCAGCATATCCTCCAGTGTCTGGATGGTTCTTCTGACTGACCATCGGTTTGGGGATGAAATGCTGTACTGAACCTCAATTTAGTCCCCAAAGCTTTCTGTAATTCTGCCCAAAATTGAGATGTGAACCTTGGATCTCTATCTGATACTATCGATACTGGCACACCATGCCTACTCACAATTTCATGCACATATAATCTGCTAATCTATCCAAGGTAAAGACAATCTTAATAGGCAGAAAATGAGCAGACTTAGTCAATCTATCAACTATCACCCATATAGCATCATTGCCCCTTCTGGTCTTTGGGAGTCCTACAACGAAATCCATAGTTATATGCTCCCATTTCCACTCTGGCACAAACAGAGGCTGAAGCTTTCCAGCTGGACACTGATGTTCAGCCTTAATCTGCTGACACACCAAACACTTAGATACATACTCAGCTATCTCCTTTTTCATACCATTCCACCAGTAATTCTGTTTGATAGTTCTATACATCTTAGTACTACCTGGATGCATTGAATAAGCTGAGCTATGTGCTTCCCTTAAAATCTGATCTTTCACTGATTCCACAGCTGGCACACAAACTCTGCCCTTGAATAATAACACTCCATCACCTCTAACAGAAAACTCTGACTGAGACCCACTCTGAATTAAATCTCTAGCTTTAAGCAACTGTAGATCTAGCAACTGAGCTTCTCTTATTTTTCTAGCATTTGGGGTCTCACTCTGAAAGTAGCCAACAAGGCTCCTGATTCTTCTACAGCTAGCTCTGCATCTAACCTCCTTAACTCAATCATCAAGGGTAGCTGTACGGTTCTGATAGAAGCCAATGTGGCCATAGACTTTCGACTCAAGGCATCAGCCACAACATTAGCTTTCCCTGGGTGATACTCAATAGTGCAATCATAGTCTTTAATCAATTCAATCCATCTTCTCTGCCTTAAATTCAATTCCTTCTGGGTCAGAATATATTTCAAGCTCTTATAATCAGTAAATATCTGGCATCTTCTGGGTCAGAATATATTCCATCTTCTCTTCAGAAAACAGACTTTCTTCTCAAGCTTACGCCTCTCCACGCTGCTGACTTCTCTTGGGTGCTTGCCCAACTCCTTTCTTATGCGGCTTGCCATCTCTGATTTCTTGGCTGCAGGCACGGGTAGTAACCAACAAGCCTAGATACATTTATTCAAAGAAAAGAAAACAGGGAAAGGGGGAAGAGCTTACCCTGCCTGTCGATGGGGCTAAGCCCAGTAGCGGAATGGGCCTCCTCTGATAATAAGACGGTAGTCGAAAACGCCCGACCGCTAGTGAGGGTCCCTAGACTTGTGAAAACATATACTTAGTCCACTTCAAAGTCAAGACAACCTTAGAATTAAGGATGATATCCTTTGACTCCTCGTAATTCTACTTCAAAGAAGAAATAGCAATCATTTCTTCCTCCTAAGCATCCTGGACATCTCAAAGATTTAATATTTGTTATGTCATGATTCAACAGCGAAGTCTTATGAGGGCTTTAGCTATATAATCTTTATAATTTATGGTAACAAGGAATCCTTCTTTAGCTCATCACGTGCATTTAATCTAAACTTGATGTGTCATTTAATGTTAAGTACTGGGGTCATGGAAAGTCTCTTAAGTTTTAGCAAAGTGAAAATTTGTCACTTTGTTTGAATCCAAAGGATTTCTAAACAAACATTGTCCTTTTTTTTTTTTGGTACAGGCGGGCGATCACACTAGTCTCGTGTGAATCAGCCCAGAAAGGTCAGAGTACAAAATTTGAAGCAACAAAGAAGGACAGGGGTCGCCCAGCTTCCATATCCACGGTCCAGTATGCTGCGCCACTGAAGTAGCCACCCAGTCCGCTGCCGAATTAACTTCGTGATAAATATGATGAATCTGGGCACAATCAACCTCGAAGGATAGTCCAAATATCCGTAAGAATCAGATTCGCAGGGCAAGGGGGCAATTCTCCTTCTGCAGCCAGAAAATGACCGACGTGGAATCACCCTCGATCAAAAAGCCTCCTAGCATGAAGAATCCGAGCAGCATAAGAAATACCCGTCCAAGCCCCGTAAAGCTCGGACATGGGGACAGAGGAATCGAGAGTACCAAAACCTCCAGCAGCCAGCACGTCACCATGATGACCACGGATGACAAAAGCAGAACCAGCAACTCTACGACAGACACTCCCATCAAAGTTGATTTTGACGAACCTTGGAGGGGGGCTTCCAGGAAAGAAAACCGTATGTCGGTTCGCTGCCGAAGTAGTAGGGGATCCCCAGAGGCTAGAGGCATCAAAACCAACACGGGCACAATCCGCCACCAAAGATCTAATCTTCCTCACTATCCTGAGAGCAGAAATGGAATCATCTATGAAAATAAGCTGGTTTCTAGACAGCCAAATCTGATAAGCCGTGACAGCCCAAAGACCACTATTCTGCTGAGTATTCCTACGGAGATCAAGAAGGAAAGAGGAGCGAGGGGAGCCCAAGTCATCCTATGTAACAGTATAACCCACCATATGCCATATCCGTCTAGCTCTGGGGCAGATGAAGATAGCATGCTCAGTAGACTCCTCCTCGAGCCTACACAAGGGACAAATCGGTTGGATAGCCATACCCCTCCGAGAGAGAAGGGCACAGGTAGACAGACAATCCCACATAAGCTTCCAAATAAAAAGCTAAATCCTGGGAAGAGTGGAAAGCTTCCAAATCCACCCCGCATCCTCCACTCGCTGGGGCACAGGCCTGAACATCTTCATCAAATCCCTGGTAGGAGCCCTGGAAAGACATGACCTCTGCCATAACCTAACATCAGATAAACGGCCAGTAATAAGCGGCATAGAGAGAATCCGCCTAGAAAGCTCCACGCCGAAGAATCGGGTGACCGAAGGGAGATGCCAGGCTGGGGGATCACATGAAATCAAATCCTTGACCCTTAAGCTAGAAGGGGCATCAACACTAATAAACGAGGGCCACCGAGAGAGAGGAAGCTCTGAAATCCAGGTATCCTGAATGACATCAATCGATGAACCATCTCTAATCATCCAAGAGATATTACTCAGAATATCCTGTCCCAAGTGGCAAACTTCCCTCCAAAAAGAGGAGCATCCCTGAGGCGGACTGATGTGCAAAGCAGACGACCAATCACCGTACCTAGCAAGCATCAGGGTACTCCAAAGGCAATGCGGCTCTAGAAGAAATCTCGAGGCATGTCTAGCAATAAGGGCATTCCTTCTAACAATGAGGGACTGAATCCCAAGACCACCATCTTGGATAGGCATACAGACTGTATCTCAAGATAAAAGATGAATACCGTGCCCTTCTTGCATAGAGGCCCAGAGAAAGTCTCTAAAGCATCTCTCGATCCTTTTAAGGCAAGTAATCGGAATAGCTGCATTGGACACAAGGTACAGGGGAAGAGAGAAAAGAACCAAGCGAATAATGATAAGCCTAGCCATCATCGATAGGTCGGTGACCTGCCACCCCTCAATCCGCTGACGAACCGTCCTCTCCAGCTCATAAAAGTCAGAGCACCGGGGCTGTCTCCCCGTTTAGGGATCCCCAAATACATAAATCTGTCATTCTGAGTAGTGATACCCGACAGATTAACAATGGCTTCCCTGGTGGTCCTAGAGGTCTTCGGGCTAAAACATATAGAAGACTTAAGAAAGTTAACCCTCTGTCCTGAAGCCTGACAATAGTGCTAATAATAGAATAGAATGAAGCCGCATTATGAATAGAGGCCTGACCCAGAAGAATACAATCATCAGCGAATAGAAGATGGGAGACCAAAGGGCCCTGTGAAGCAGCCCTAAAAGGAGCTATCCGCCGGTCTAACTGAGCCTGATAGAAAGCACGTGAAAGATTATCCACGGCCAAAATAAATAGCAGAGGGGATAAAGGGCATCCCTACCGAAGCCCAACAGTGGAGCAAAGAACTCAGTCGGACTCCCATTAATGATCAGAGAAAAATAAAGCCTCTGAATACAAGCCATAATCCATTCAATAAACAGCCGATCAAAACCGAACTCCTGAAGAGATCGATGCAAAAAGGTCCAACTCAGTCTATCATAAGCTCTCTCCATATCAAGCTTGATAGCCATAAGGTAGCGGCTAGCCGGAGCTCTCTGGAGATCATGCATAAACTCCTGAGCAATGAGGACGTTATCTGAAATAGAACGCCCTCTAATAAATGCCCCCTGTTCAGTAGAAATGAGGCGAGGGATCACCAAACTGAGACGACGAGTTAGAAGACGAGCGCAGACCTTGTACAAAGTAGTACAAAGACTAATGGACCGAAAGTGCTGCGGTAGGGACGCATCCGAGCGCTTAGGCACCAAAGCAATAAAGGTCTGATTCCATTCCACTGGAATTGTTTAGATTGAAAAACAGTCTGGATAGCCTGAATGACCTCCTGCCCAACAATATCCCAGTAGTGACGGTAGAAAAAAGGCGGGAAACCATCAGGTCCAGGGGTTTTATCCGGACCCAACTCCCAAAGGGCCTCCCTAATCTCCTCCTCTGTGATAGACCTGATAAGCAAATGGTTATCCTAGGAAGAAACCTTTCTAGAGTTCGGGACCTGAACAACCGGAGCCCCATCACCAGTGGATTTCGTCCATCTAGACTGGAAAAAGTGAAGAAGCATATCCCTGATAGAATGAATATCCTCCTGGCTATGCCCCTCATCATCAACAAGCCTCCGAATCCTATTAGCAGCTGCCGCTTCAAAGTTACCTGATGAAAGAATCTAGTATTCGATCCGTCACAAATCCACTGAAACCTAGATCTCTGCCACCAATACACCTCCTGCTACCGGAGGAGAGAGTGATGACGAGCAAGCTTCTCCCGGAGAGAAGAGAGGTCGGAGTCCACCAAAAACCCTTCCTGATATTCCTTAGTCTACAAGACCCTAATATCATTTTCAACCAGTTCAACTTGTCTAACCAAATCCCCCAGCTCCGTCCTATTCCACCTGGACAATCTGTGTCTGGCCATCTTAAGACGGCGAGATAACGATATACAGCATTGCCCCTAACTGGAAGATGCCAGATCTGAGAAATAATTGTACGAGCAGCAGAGTGGGCAGTCCAAAACTGCTTAAACCTAAACTACTTACGTTGGTACTGATCAACCTCCGTGGAGATCAGAATAGGGCAATGGTCAGAAGCAATCCGAGGAAGATGAGTGATAGTAACAGCAGGGTGCATATGAACCCACTGAGCTGTAGCCAGAGCTCTGTCCAGCCTTTCCCATACGAGCAGACCCCTGACTATTATTACACTAGGTAAATTATGGACCTGAAAACCCCAAATCCATCAATCCAGAGGAGCTAATGAAGGATCTAAATTCATTAATATCAGCAGAGCCATAACCCGTCTGCCCCCGCATTTTTCACTAGCCTCAGTGATACAATTGAAATCCCCCGCTACCATGGAAGGAAGACCTTGAGCAAGGAGGGAATGCAATTCGGACCACAGAACCCTTCTCTCCTGTAGTCCGTACTGGCATACACTGCCGATAGAATCCAGGGGACAAAAGTACCTTCAGAGACAACAAGACCAATCTGCTGATTGTATTGATGAAAAGCATCAATCCGAATAGTAGAGAGACGCCAAATAGCCAAAATTCCTCCAGACAGACCAACGGCCTCCACCACATAAGAGGACCACGACCGAGCAATCTGCCTACGGAACCGGGCCAAACTATCACCTGACAGCTGGTTTCCAGAAGGATACATATGTCAAAATGATATAACTGTAATAATCTACCAAAGGAGGATCGAAAAGAAGGCTTTCGAGCTCCTCTCACATTCCAAAGTAAAATCTTTATTACAGTCTGGGAGAGACTGGGACCCACCTGGTCCTCCAGCATAATACTATCAGAAAGACCCCCTTCCATCAGGATGCCTTCTCCAGGCATATGTGATGAGCAGACTTGCGGGCCTTCCATCAAAATCTGGCTTATCACTCTGGGAAGTCTGCGCCGAGGATAAAGGAACTGGACCCAGTCCCGAAGGGTCGGCAGCATTAATCCCCACAGAAGATCCAGCACCTTTATCAAAAAGTGAACTCGCCTTCTCCTGTCCACCTTCATGGCAACAGAGGGGGAGAGAAAACCGATCAGAAGACAATATTTTCGCCCCCCAATTTTAGATAGAGACTTCTTTCCTTTCCCTTTACTCTTCACAGCATTAGAACGAGACCGAGGCGACAGAGATACCTCCGGTCTGGCTCGCTTCAAGGACCCTGGGAAAGCATCCCTGCAATCCAGTTGGCCATCTACACCCAATTCCAAATCAAGGGTTTCAAAAGGATTCTTGGAGGCAACAAAATGTTTCAGACAATGCTCTCGGGTTGCTTCCTTTAGAGTGAGTAACAGGTCATCCTTAAGTGCCTTATCTGCACAGTTCTCCTGAACCGACACGCCCACCGTGCCAGAAGTCCCATGGCCCAGCTGCATCACAAGATCAGTAGAATGAGCCTCAAGCACCCTGGCCACCTTCATGGAAGAGGAAGACCTCCGGCGAGCCACCTTAGCCGGAGTCACCCAGTCCTCTGAAACTCCCCCCTTACCCAAACGATGCCCGGCCAAAACATTCTGAGGAGCAGATCCAAATCCAGAGATAGATGAGGATGCCTTGCTCTACGCCTTCCCCCCTCGGTCGACTGAGGACCTGAGACAACCCTCCGTTGCCTCACAGCAGCAAGCCACGGCCCAAAAGTAGAGAAAGAAGCAGGGCTGTCCTCATCTGACCTCGCCGGAACAGTACATGATCCTCCCAAATGCAACGAACCACACCTCGGACAGATCCCCTGAAGATTTTCATATACAAATTGCTGCCAGAACGGCTGATTGAACCCTTGAATCCGAACTCCTGGCCGAAGAGGACGATGAAGGTCCACTCGGATACAGGCCCTGGCAAAAGCTCCCCTATTCTTCGCCAGCGTCACAGGATCAGCACAGATGAAATCTCCCACCGATGCCAGGAAAGACTTAAGGAAATCCAGCTTCCAAAACTCCAGAGGGAGATTCGGCAACCTCACCCACACCATCGCCGATGGGATAGAGTCCTCAGCTGGAGTAAATTCCGACCGCCATGACTCAGTCGCAATCACTTGGCCGTTAATTACCCACGGACGCTGCAACACCAGATCACAGGCTTCCGATGATTCAAATCGGAACACATGGCATCGAAATGCCATACTGACAGGAACAATTGCTCCAGAAACTCTAGCGCGTCTGAATTCTCTGATGAAGGCCTCTGCCGGAACCCACTTGTTGAAGGAGCGCGCAAGGACAGCCTTTTGCTGCCATTCTACCATCTCAGCTTGGAGATCCACCTCCGGCACAGTCACCACATCAGGGAACAGAGCCTCTAGCCGCGCGATCTCAGCTGGCAAAGGAGCTGGAGTGACCCAGACAAACCCTGTATCCACAGACCTTCTCCCAGGAGCCCGGCCATCAGCAGCTGAATCCGACGACATAGGGGAAGAAGGGACGGCCGAGAGGACGACCGGAGCAGAGAAGAAGAAAAAACACCGAAAAATGCTGAGAGATCGGAGAAGAAGGCCTGGAAGCATGAATCTTAAAGCTCAACATGTCCTTTACTCTCAACCAGCAAAGGAAAATAATGCAAAGGAAAGATTTACATCTTCTTTTTGCTTGGGCTGAAGTCAGGGGAAAGCAAACAATTAGGAGAGAAAGGTATCCCCTGGAGAAGTCCTTGATCAACTAAATAGGGATAGGGCTTAATAAAGCCAAAAGTAAGGTGAATTTGTCTCTTAGGTTACAACTCTTCTTTCTTCTTTTCATTTTTTAATACCGATCTGGCTAAATCTAAACCGATCAAGTGGACCAGGTCCGATTTAAGTCAGGTCTCACATTTTCTTTCTAAAAACTTTTATTATACAGGCATACTGCTTGAAAAAAAAGATTTTGTATTGAAGTTGAAAAAGGTCATCACAATTTTCTCTTCGGTGTGGAAGGGTATTGCATAGAATCTGAGTAATTTTTGGAATTGTACTACTTTCAAACTTAAGAATAACAAAGGGATCAGATTTTGAAAAGATATATTGTTGAATCAAACTCTACTTTGCCTCTTATTTCCTAATCTATACAAAAGTATCATTAAAAATAATATCCCAGCTGCTAACATCTAAAATTAATATACACAAAAATAGGGCATCAAGTTATATCAACCCAACTCTTGGATACAGCATCAACAACTCTTAAAGCTAAAAGATCTTCTTTAATCTATTAAGGTTTCTAGAAACTCTGGTACTTTAGTGTTGAGGGATAAAATCGCCGTGTATCAATAATTGTGCACATGACTAAGGCTAGCTTTGTTTCCTACTCGCTGTGCGACACCCGCCAGAGATAAGTCCGCCTCGATAGGTCGGAGCGCCCTAGCCCCCACCGAGTCAAGGGCTCCCATGGCGCGGCCTCTTGAGCCGAGCTATCGTCTATCGCCTCTCGGCCCCTCGAGCCGAGCTATCGCCTTTCGGCCCCTCGAGCCGAGCTATTGTCTCTTAGCCCTAACCGAGCCATCCCATCATCCAGCCTTTCTAACCAATCTCTTCTATCACTCGGCCCAGCCCGAGCGATACCTGCACCTCTGCGGAATTCGACGCGAAAAAGCTTAAAATAGTGAGATTCCAAATAGGAATCATATCTAAAAGTGGCCTAGAGCCATGGGGCCTATGCCCCACCAAATCTCGAAATATCAACAAGCTCTCCCATCCGTCGATCCACTAACTAACCCGATACGAATCCTACCGATCTTATAACAAACTGGATTCAGATCTCAACGGCCTTCGGACCCACGATGCTCCCAAACAACCAGGTGATCCTCTATAATACTACAGCCTCAAATCCTTTCAGGTACGCCATCTCTTATGCGCACACTCGCTCACTGCCTTTGCTTCCGCCATTATCGCTCTGCTTCAAGCCCTGGGAGAGACTCTTCAGCGAGAGCCTTCTCCTCATTTTGTTGACTGTCGATCCCACTGACTTGAGCATCGGAGGGTCTTCCGCAGAGGGCTACCCCCAACGCCTCTCACGCGAGGACTATTTTACAGGTCCGCCCAGAAGGAAGCCCATCTCGAAGACCCGAGCGCTCCCGAGTCGGGGGACAAGATTTCAGCAGCAACATTTAGGATGGAAGATCCCTTATAATGGTGCATACTAGATGATACCGCCAACTCACCGTTCTCGAACATCGGTGAGTGTGCCGATCGCCTCTTCCAGCGAGCCCAGATCCACCGATGAACTTTTTGCGCCTATGGGCCCGCAAACAAGTCTCGAGGGTCGGAGATTATGGCGGGGACCCTCCGACGCTCAAGTCAGTGCTCTGGGTAACAGTCGTGAGCTTGATGAAGCTTGAAAGAAAGAGAGAGAGAGGCTTAGAGCCGTGCTCTCTGTGAGCAAGAATGAGCGTTTAGGGGCGGGATGAGTTCGTTGTCGTTACCTCGTCGGGGGTCCTTTTTACCCATTTTATAGATGCTTAGAGTTTGTCTGGCTTGAGTGGTTGAGGCTCCATAATGATGACTCGTTAGAGCATTAATTGATGGCAGCAACAATGGAGCTTACCCCCATGTGACATGTNCCCTTAGGGACGCCATCTCTTATGTGCACACTCGCTCACTGCCTTTGCTTCCGCCATAATCGCTCTGCTCAGAGCCCCTGGGAGAGACTCTTCAGCGAGAGCCTTCTCCTCATTTTTGTTGACTGTCGATCTTCACTGACTTGAGCGTCGGAGGGTCTTCCGCAGAGGGCCACCCCAATGCCTCTCGCGTGAGGACTTGCAGGTCCGCCCAGGAGGGAGCCCATCTCGAAGCCCGAGCGCGCCCGAGTCAGAGGACAAGATTTCAGCAGCAACAAATTGGTGCTAGAGGAAGGGTCCTCAAGTCCCTAAAAACTTGTGATCCGGAGATAAGGATCTCAGTCTGCAAGAAAACTCCTCCTATGGCCAACCGAAAAAAAGGCTACCTCCGAAGTCCGAGATCATGTCGCTTCTCAAAGGCCTGATCCAGTGAGCAGTGTCGCACCGCCACCACCGCCGGTCGAGACTCCATCGCCATCGGCGGCCCTGGTGACCAGGACCAGTTCGCCTTACTGGTCCAGCAGGTCCAGGTCCTGGCCCACTTGATTCAGGGGCGCTCCGAAGCCCCCGTCCGGCTGCTTCTGCTCCTCACCCTTCTGAGGAGAATGCAGCCCCCGCTCGTCCAGCGATCTCTTCTTTTAGCCGCATGAGGTTGCGGACCCCCCTCGCTGTCCCAGAGAAGCTGAGCTAGCTCTCCATCGAGCCCGCATCAAAGATCTCCCTAGATCTCGGCGGGCCCGATCCCTCTCCCCGGTGTATTCTCGCCATGATTCAACACCATCTCAGTACTCTCCTCGTCCTGCACCTTCTGCTCTTCCCAACGAAGAGATCCGCCACCAGCTCCAAGAAATGCATCAAGAGCTTGACGCCGCCAAGCAAGCTCATCCGCTTCAAGATAAAGCGGAGCAGGGCATTCCCTTCTCCAAGAAGATCATGGAGGAAGTAATTCCCTCCCACGTCAAGCTGCCTGCCATCGAGCCTTATCATGGCTCCTCCGACCCCGACGATCATCTCAGCAGCTTCCGATCAATAATGATGTTCCACGGGGCATCAGATGCGATCCTTTGTCGTGCCTTCCCGTCCACCCTCAGGGGATCTGCCTGAACCTGGTTCAATGCTTTGAAGCTAGGTTCCGTTGATTCATTTGACGAGCTAAGCCACCTTTTCATCAGCTAGTTCGTCAGTAGCCGCCGCCACCGACAGAGATCCGACTCCCTCTCTAAGGTTAAGCAGAGAGAGGGGGAGTCCCTAAAGAAGTATCTTAGCCGTTTCAACACGGCCATGCTGGAGGTGGACCACCTTAATCATGAGGTGGCCATGTCGCCCTAGCAGGCGGAGTATTGAAGGAGAGCGACTTCTACCTGGCCTTGGAGGTTAGCTACCCTCCAAACCTCTCTGACATGATGGCCTGGCAGACAAGTATTCCAGAGTCGAAGAGTTGCGGAGAGCCACCGAGCCGAGCTAACGAAGAAGAAGGAGCCCAAGGGCTCCGATAAGCACCGACCTGCCCGTCGGCCGAGCCCACCTCGCCGCCAGAGGATTCCCAGCCACCGCCAAGGAACCACACTCGAAGCCCGCCTAGGAGGTTCCACCAGTTCACTCCGCTCACAGCTCCAAAAGCGGAGATCCTCATAGAAATCGAGCGCCAACTCCCTCGACCTCCTCCTCTCAGAGGGAATGCGGCCCGGAGAGATCCCGCAAAATATTGCCGCTACCACCGCGACCATGGCCACGACACTAAGGAGTGTTGGCAACTAAAGAATAGATTGAAAGGCTCATCCAGTGGGGTAGATTGGATCGGTTCAGAGGAGCCCCCGAGCTAAGAAACGGGGGCGATCGTCGGCCTGAGCCCCAGTAGCAACCTCCTCCTCCTCCAAATCCTCCAATCGTTGGTCACATTAACATGATTGAGGCGGTCGGTAGTCCTTCAGGCGGGAGGGATGATGAAGAAGGTCCGGTGCCGAAGAAAGCACGACCTGATGAGATCTCTTTCTCCAATGATGACTTCCAGGGGATACAGTTCCCGCACGATGATGCGCTAGTTGTATCTCTCAATTTGAACAACTATGATGTAAGCCGAATTCTAATTGAGAGTGGAAGCTCCGTCAATGTTTTGTACCTTGATGTATTTGTGAAGATGAAGCTTCTCATGGAGAGTCTCCGAGCTGTGGACTCCACCCTAATGGGGTTCACCGGCGATATCATTATCGAGGGGGTCGTCACCTTGATGGTCCGTGCGGGGACCTGGCCCCGCGTGGCCACTGTGTATGCAGATTTCCTGGTGACCAAGCTATGGTCGCCCTACAACGTAATCTTGGGAAGCCCCAGCTGGAGCTGATCGACTTTCTTTGAAGGAATGCTGATGTCTTCGCTTGGTCAGCCTCAGATATGCCTGGGATTAGTCCGGACGTCCTTGTCCACGTCTTAATGTGGACGAGATATTTCGACCCGTGAAGCAGAAGAAGAGGAGCTTCGCCCCTGACCGCAGAGAGCGATTGAAGAGAGGTGGATAAGCTCATCAAGGCAAACTTCATTCGAGAAGTAAATTATCTGAGCTGGCTGTTCAATGTTGTCATGGTGAAGAAATCGAACGGCAAATGACGAATCTGCATCGACTTCACCGATCTTAATAAAGCATGCCCGAAGGACAGTTTCCCTCTCCCCCGGATCGACCAGCTCGTGGATGCCACTTTCGGCCATCAGATGCTGACTTTCATGGATGCATATTCAGGCTATAACCAAATTCGGATGGCGCCCAAGGATGAAGAAAAAACCACCTTCATAACTGACCGAGGTACCTATTGTTACCGAGTCATGCCTTTTGGTCTGAAGAATGCAGGTGCCACCTGCCAAAGGCTGGTGAACAAGGTCTTCAATGAGCAAATCGGTTGAAACATGGAGGTATACGTTGATGATATACTGGTCAAAAGCAAAGAAGCTTCCCAGCATATCAAAGACCTCTTAGAGAGCTTCACGACACTCCGAAAATGCCGGATGAAGCTCAATCCGACAAAGTGTGCTTTGGCATCACCTTGGGAAAGTTTTTGGGCTTTATGGTTTCTCAGCGAGGCATCGAAGCCAACCCGCAGAAGATTCAAGCCCTCCAGCAAATGGCACCCCCGACATCTGTTAAAGAAGTCCAGCGCCTGACCGAAAAGATTGCGGCCCTCAACGCTTTGTAGCTCGGTCGGTCGAGAGGAGCCTCCCTTTCTTCAAAGCTCTCCGATCCGCTAAGAACTTCCAATGGACTCCTGAATGCCAAAAATCATTCGAAGACCTCAAGAAGTATCTCGGCTACCACCTCTCCTCGGCAGCCCAAATCCGGGAGAGATGCTATTTTTGTACCTGGTAGTTTCAGAAGGCGCAATTAGCTCGGTCTTGGTCAGAGAAGAGAAGAAGACCTAGAAGCTGATCTATTATGTCAGCAAACTGCTCCGGGATGCCAGACGAGGTATACCCGAATCGAGAAGCTAGTTTTGGTCTTGATAACGTCGGTTCGGAGGTTGCGACCGTAGTCCACCGCCCCGAGACATCAAGGAGAATGGCAAAGTGGGCCGTTGAATTAAGTGAGCATGATATCCAATATCAGCCTCATCCGGCCATCAAAGCGCAAGTTCTAGCCAACTTCCTCCTTGAATGCACTATCCCAGAAGATGGCTCCACTCCGGACTCCTCCGAGCATCCAAAGTCGAGCGCCCTGTGGTTGCTTCATGTCAACGGATCCTCCAACGCCAATGGCTCCGGTGCTGGTTTAGTCCTCACCAGCCCAGAGGGGGCGACCTTCGAGTATGGCGTTAGATTCTCCTTCCAACCTCTAACAACGAGGCTGAGTATGAAGCTCTGCTCGCCGGACTCTGAATCGCCCATGATCTGAAAGTGAAGAGGCTAAATGCCTTCACCGACTCTCAACTGGTAGCTGGTCAAGTACGGGGCGAGTTCGAAGCCCAAGAGCCGAACATGACTTGGTATTTCTAAGAGGTGCGGAACCTACTCTCTCACTTCTCTGAATTTGAAGTTATCCAGATTCCCAAATCCGAAAATGCTCGTGCCGACCTATTATCCCGGCTAGCAACTGCGGAGTCGATTGACTTCGAGCGGAAGTTCCCCTTGAAAATCCTGGAAAGGCCTAGCATCGCGGAGGCGGACCGAGTGATGCAGATTGAGGTCGAACCATCTTGGTTCGACCCTATATTAAAGTATCTTAAAGAAGGGTCGCTCCAGCCGACCGCAGGGAAGCAAGGAAGCTGAGACTGCAAGCTACCCACTATGTGCTGATCGATGACCAGCTCTATAAGCGGTCCTTTCCATGCCGCTGCTCAGATGCCTCCGCCCGTCTGAAGCCGATTATGCTCTTCGGGAGGTGCATGAAGAATTTGCGGCAATCATCTAGGAAGTCGATCTCTATGCCACAAGGTGCTTCGCCAGGGATATTGCTGGCCAACCATGCAAAAGGATGCTGATAATCTCGTCCGAGTCTGTGACCCATGCCAGAGGCACTCCAAAATTTAGAGGCTCCCTTCTGCCAGTCTGGTCCCTATTTCCTCCGCTTGGCCCTTTGCTAAGTGGGGGATGGACATTCTTGGCCCTTTTCCTCTCACCACTAGACAGAGGAAGTTCTTATTTGTCGCCATTGATTACTTCACTAAGTGGGTCGAGGCTGAAGCAGTTGCCCAAATAACCCAAGCTCGGGCCAAGGATTTCGTGTGGAAATCCATCATTTGCCATTTCGTCTCCCGCATACCATCATGACCAACAATGGTAAGCAATTTGATAATCCCAAATTCCGAGAGTTTTGCGAGGATCATGGCATCAGTCATCACCTCACCTCAGTAGGGCATCCGCAAGCTAATGGAGAAGCTGAGGTAACAAACCGGACCCTACTTCAAGGGATTAAGGCCCGGCTTGCCAGAGCCCGAGGCAGATGGGCGGATGAGCTTCATCATGTTTTATGGGCCTACCGCACCACCCAGAGAATCCTCACCGGCGAGACCCCATTCCGGATGGCCTTTGGCACGGAAGCCGTCATCCCTATGGAGATAGGCCTTCCCTCCCCGCGAGTGGAAGGCTACTCAGAAGAGGCTAACGACGAGCAGCTCCGCACCAGTCTCGACTTGGTGGAAGAGATCAGAGAAAAAGCTCGAATTAGAATGGCCGCGTACCAGCAAAGAGTGGCCCGCTATCATGCCTCCAGAGTCAAGGGTAAATCCTTCTCGCATGGCGACCTTGTCCTCCAGAAAACATCCGTCTCCAAACACTAGAGAAAGGAAAGCTCTCGCCGAACTGGGAAGGCCCCTACCAAGTAGCGGAAGTCATTGGACCTAGCACCTACAAGCTCCAGGATCTAAGCGGGAAATCCATTCTCCGAACGTGGAACTCGGACAATCTCTGCGTATACTATCAGTAGGGTACGCCTCTTTGAGTTGCCCCGTTTATAACTTTGGCATAGTATTCCTATTATCTACGACATGGTCACTCCTTTGAAAAAGCTGTAATGAGAAATGGATACCTCTAGCTCGCTCTCGGCACAACCGAGCTATTTCTCCGAGCTTTCAATTGCATCTCCGAACCTCGGATGGTTCAAGCCTTACTTTATAAAGACTCGGTATGGCCGAGCGCCCCAGTATGATTAGGAGCCGAACAATCTCCGAAGCTTAGCTCGAATTCGGGCAGCTTATAAGCCCCGGCCGACCTAAGCAATCTCCAAAGTTTTGTTCGGATTTGGGCCGCTTACAAGCCCCGGCGACCTATGTGATCTCCAAAGTTTTGTTCGGATTCGGGCCGCTTACAAGCCCCGGCCGACCTATGCGATCTCCAAAGTTTCATTCGGATTTGGGCCGCTTACAAGCCCCGGCCGACCTATGCGATCTCCAAAGTTTTGTTCGGATTCGGGCCGCTTACAAGCCCCGGCCGACCTATGTGATCTCCAAAGTTTTGTTCGGATTCGGGCCGCTTACAAGCCCCGGCCGACCTATGTGATCTCCAAAGTTTCGTTCGGATTCGGGCCGCTTACAAGCCCGGCCGACCTATGCGATCTCCAAAGTTTTGTTCGGATTCGGGCCGCTTACAATCCCGGCCGACCTATGCGATCTCCAAAGTTTCTTTCGGATTCGGGCTTCTTACAAGCTCCGGCCGACCTATGCGATCTCCAAAGTTTCGTTCGGATTCGGGCCGCTTACAAGCCCCGGCCGACCTATGTGATCTCCAAAGTTTTGTTGGATTCGGGCCGCTTACAAGCCCCGGCCGACCTATGCGGTCTCCAAAGTTTCGTTCGGATTCGGGCCGCTTACAAGCCCCGGCCGACCTATATGATCTCCAAAGTTTTGTTCGGATTCGGGCCGCTTACAAGCCCCGGCCGACCTATGCGATCTCCAAAGTTTCGTTCAGATTCGGGCCACTTACAAGCCCCGGCCGACCTATGTGATCTCCAAAGTTTCGTTCGGATTCGAGCAGCTTACAAGCCCCGGCCGACCTGGTCTCCAAAACGCAGAACATGGTTCGATGGAGACAAACATCTTGAGGATGGCAGCGAAAATAGAAGTTGCCAAAAAACCTCCCTTGTTTATCATAAAAGAAACAACAAAGAGGAAACGAAAAGATAAAGAGAACCCTCACAGGGGCTTATCGTCTTTCCCAGGAGCCACCGAGCCCTCCTCGCGCCGAGCTAACTCGGCGACCTGTTGATGAAGGGACGCTATTTCCCCTTCCTGCTGGCTGATAACACGGCGAAGGAGCTCGACCTCCCTCATCGAAATGGCCAAATATCGCTCGGCCGCTCTCTGAAGCTGCTCATGGCTTGCGAACGCCGACGCCAGAACCATCCCATAACAATCACTGCAACGCGGCTCCCTCGGGAGTCCCTGCGGCCGTTAGCGCCGCCGTTCGGCCCTTGGGTCGATCGCCTTTCGCGCCGAAGGCCATATCCACACTCGAGAATCATTGGGAGACTAGCTAAAAGGATGACCGGCACAGGCATCCCTCTGGTCCATATTTAAACCACTCCTGGCGAGTATCTCGATCACTCAAGTCGTTAATTTCGGCGTGGAAACTCACCACGCGTCATCGCCTCAGTAGGCGCTTGCGGGAGACAAGGGGTCGCGCCCCCTCATCGAGGAAGATCGGGAAGCATCGGTGAGGAGCGCAGGGAACTCCCCCTTTTTTTAGGGACCAGGCTCCCTCCAATTTGCCAAACCCTTCTGAAATGAATGTCCTCGAAACCTGCCAGACTCCCTCGAATTGGGCATCCTGGAAAAGACGCATCAGATCAGCGCTAGCTCGCCTCCCTTGAGGATAACCGAGTCATAAACTTCGGATGCCCCCATGCATCGCTCGGATAATCCTCATCTTCTTTGACAGCCTGCACCAGAATCTACATTTGTTGCAAGAGACAAACAAAATATTATACCTCGGCAACAACCGACGATATCCTTCGTACCTCGGCAACAACCGTGATATCCTGAAGCTTCGGCTTAGTCGAATAATCTCTTCATCGCTTTGACGTGGCTAAGACGTCCTATTATACCTTGGTGGAGGCAAACGACCTTCTATTATTCGACAGCAAATGCATGTCACGAACTGTTTTTCCCCGCCGAAATACCTACCTCAATAAACGGGATCATGCCTACCTCATGAGTCCACAGGACCGCCCAGGTTCCTCTTTGACTCAATCATGGATATACGCTATCTCCGCTGAGGATCGGACACTGGCCTTAGCAAGAACTAAGCCCGATGGCGCTGCCGAAATATGCTACAGCATAAAAAAGTAACATGGGAGTAACAACTCTCAGCACAGAAGAGGCAGGAGCCAAAGAAAGAAGGAATGAAAACTTTCTTTATTTCCTCATCCAAAGAAAAGTTACAATCTCCTACGAGGAGTTACAAGTGCATCAAAGCACAGGAAATAAAAACGAGTACATAGCTCGGCTGAACTGCCTCAGTCAGCTCCAGTTAATAATGATGCTTTGGCATCCGACTGAAAAGATCAGGCGACCAGTCAGCTCGCCCTGATAGATAGCAAGGCCGGCTTCCCACGGGTCCTCTGGATGAACTAAGGGATCCAAAGAGAGGCAGACCCATGGATGCAGATGCTGAGGAAGCTTCCCCTGGGTGGGATGCTGGGCTGCAGGCCGCTGCCCGATTGAGAGAGCTAGGGACCATCAGCCCCACGCTGCTCTCAACTCCCTCTCCACGCGGCAAAGGATTCCCTCAAGAAGAGCCGAGAATCCAGCCCGAGGGAGAAGGAAGTTTGTGCGTGCTACGGGGGTGCCTGTGCACTTCCTACCCTGCGACCCCCGCAGCCAAACCACAAAGGGCACATAGGAAGCGTATATGTGCTCTCCGTGTGATCTCTGCGGACCTCCTGTGCACTCTCCATGTGATCTCCGGAGCTCCTCCCTTGAGGACGAGCCGCTCTTTAGCGACTCCTTCATCACCCCAACTATCCGAGGGAAGACGATTTGCAAAAGGAAAACTCAATCCCTCCGCTCTAAGCCTCGGGGATACAGGCATCATGAGAACTTTCACAGTTTAGAGAAGAAAACTTTGGGGATGGCCTAACACGGCCCCTTCCTCCCCTTTTTATAGGCGAAATGAATCGGGAGCAGATATTAAAGCGGAAAGCCCCAGATTCAAAATGCCCAATCCACGCTGCCACGTGGCCTCCCAGGATGAAAAGAGCGCCCTTCTATGCGCCAAATGCATCGCTCAGTCCATGACGTACGCCAGAGGATCTCCTCTGATCCCGGATCATGGGTCATAATTGTAGAAAATCGCCCGCTGATCTCAAAGATACAGGCAGACCTGGGAAATCGCCCGGTGAAAACAACACCCTCCAATGGTGAGACAGCACTTATGTCACACCTCGGAAAGGATCGATGGGATAAATGATCCCGGGGAATACCGAGGCAACCTTTCATAGGTTACAGGATGTACCAGCCATTTTGGCAAAAAGAAGGTCGATTCACCTTGGAAAAGACAAGGCACTGACAGAATAATAAAAAGGCGCAGAAGCCAAGTACTCCTCAGTGAGGGCATCTCGATATTCTCGCTCCGACCCAGTTGACTGTTATGCCTCAGCATAAACCGAGACGTTGCCTTGCACTCTAACTCAAGTCCAAAACTTCCTCTACACTTTGGACTAAACCGAAGAGCCTCCTTTCAGTTCGACATAACTGAATGTTATCTTGTACTTCGGCCCAGTCTAAGGTAACTGCTTCAATGGTAACGAGACACGTTGTAAGCCCCGGCCTACACCCGGAGTGCATGAGCCTCGGTCAGGGTCGGAGTGTACATCTGATGAATATAAACCCCGACCTATACCCAGAATGCGTTCAGATAAGGTTGGAGTGCACGTCCTGGAGATATAAGCCCCGGCTAAGACCGGAGTGCATCTTTTGTCAAGAACCTCGATGAAAACCGAGCGATATGCAGCGTAAGACTCGGACGGTAAAGGAGAACATTTCAAAAACGGCAAACAAACAAGAAGTTCCAAAAAGCTTTCTTCATTCATCACAAGAAGAGAGGATAAATGAAAAGACACATCAACCCTCACAGGGGTCTGCTACTTCCTTCAGGCGCCGCTGAGCTCTCCCCCTGCCGTGGAGCCTGCTCACCCAACTGTTGCTGGAGGGACGCCACCTGCCTCTCCAGCCGACTATTGGCTTCGCGAAGAAGCTCGATCTCCCTTATAGAAATGGCCAGATACTCTCGGCCGCCTTCATAATCTGTTCGCGGCCTGCGAACAGCGAAGCCAGGACCTCTCCGTCAACTGTTACCATGGTGCGACTCCAGCGCAACCCCCTGCGGCCGTCAGCACCGCTGCCTGGCCTTCCAGTTGATCGTCCCCCACTTCTGGAAGCCATTTCAGTGTTGAAAGCCTTGGAAGGTCAGCTGAGGATATGGTTAATGACAGCACTCCTCCACCCTTTTTAAAAGTCCCCTCGATGGCATGCCGATTGCCAAGGCCACTAACCCGAACGTTACGACTGCGGACATGCCGCATGTCACCACCTTAGTGGGCGTTCGGGGAGACGAAGAGTTTGCTCCCCAACCGAGGAGGCTCATTAATAATCCCACGATGCTCAAGGCACGCCCACGTCTCCGCCCTGGATAAGCTGAGTTATCCCAGGCCCAACCAGGATGCTTTTGTAATTCCTGATCCTTTCCAGTCGACCTGCCAAATCTCTCGGTTCTAGCTGAGTTATCGTGTCTCACGACTTCAAACGAGCGATTGCATTACCCGGCACTAAGCCAAGTCATCATATCTCTCGGCTTCACCGAAGCAATCCCCATGCCTCAACCTCAGCCGAGGCATTTACTAAAATCCGATCTAAATCGGTCGATGGGCACGAGCAGGTCATAACATGTTCACAATCAAGAGAAAGCATGAGACAAAAGACGGCTAAAAAGACAACCAAATAGAGACAAAGGCTCATTCATTGAAAGCTTCAACCGAGTTACCAGATGGAAAAGCAAAAATATACAAATGACCCTTAAGAATCAGGGTTGGGAACAGCCTCAACGGCCTCCACGGCTTCCTCGGCGACGTTCGGGGAGCTCGGCTTGTGTCGCCCACTTCAAATGTCTTTATCTCCTCGGAAACAGGCCGTGAGGGCCCTTCAGGAGCTACAGCCTCATTGGGACCCAGAATAGAGTCGAAATTGGTGTCTGAAACATCGATATATTCGTCTTCCTCAGCCCCTGAGGAACAGGCCTCTAAGGGTTTGATGTCCAAAAAGGAAAGGTCCCATTCCGGATGCTCCCGAGATACCTTAGTTCGGACCTCCTCCATGCCAAGCTGGAAGGCCTCGGCACAGGTTGCATCATCTGCACCCCGGAGCAAGCCCATTTGCTCCTCGATTTCAGCGACCCGCTTCTCAAGCTCCGAGCTCCTTCCTTTACTCGAGGCCAGTTCCTCTTGCAGGATCTTCACTTGGTTTTGGCCCTCTGATTTCTCCTCTTCATCTGCAAACTCAGGATTAGCTAATGCAACAACGAATTAGTAGGAAAGTCTAAAGGACAGGACCGAACCTCCTCCTCCTGCCTAGCTAACATCCCGGTCAACTCCTGGCCCTGCCAAAGGCCTCAATTTGTCAGCTTGAACCTGCTCGATTCTGCTCCTGAGGCTATCAATCCTCGTTTGCTTATTATCAGCTTCTTCCCAGGCCCGGGAGAGCTCGGCATCGAGCTGGTTTAATCTCTCTTGGTGCCATTTAATCCGGTTGTCCTTGGCTGCGATGCATTGGTTAAGGTTCCGAACCTTCTCCTCCAACTCGCCAAGCATCCTGCTCAAGCGATGCTTCTCCTCGGCAGTTTCCCACACCAGCCTGTCTCGACTTTCATTGAACCGTTTCTGAGCGGACTCCATTTCTTCAGCATGCCAAGATTCGATCTGCGATAGCTTCGAGCATGCCTCATCAAATCTCGCCTGGAGCCCGTGCGACTCCTCAACTTCGAGCTTAAATCTGGATGCGTCGTTGAGGGCGGCCCGATACAACCCCCTCACCTTCTCCAACTCCTTGTTAACAGTGTCCAGGATCTGCTCAAATTTGTCAGATGCCGCTGCTCGCAATCGAAGCTCGGAACTGACCCTCTTGGCCTGGACGCTGGCCCCTGTCGCCAGACTCAAACGCCAGCACAACGCTCGTGTGATCAGAGCATTCTATGGAACAAAAAAAATGAGAAAATGTAATCAAGCTAACTAGAAAGCACCCACTGCTCTGGAATGGCAACTCACCCGGGAGGCGTAAGACCTGGCTAACTTCATGAGGGTGGGATTGTCGATATCGAGGAAGAGGTGAACATCCTTCGCCACGTTCGCTGACCAAATGCGGCATCGATGAGATCTAAGTCCGCAAACTCGTCGTCGAGGGACCGACGCTCGGGAACAATGTCGACTTCAACAAAGCAGAAAACGCCTCCTCAATGGTCGGGTCCGAACTACCAGGCTGCCCATCCAAGGAGCTTGACTGAACAATCTCAGACTGAGGAACTTTCAATCTCCTGGCCTCTTCCAGTAAAAGTCTGGCATGCGATTCGTCGGATACCTCGGCCAGCCCCAGTCCTAATGTCCCCGAGGTCTTAACAGGGAAAGCTTCAGCTAGAAGGTCATCATTATGTCCTTTTTCTTCACCCAAAAGCGCCTCTTCAATTACTGGCGCCTGCTCCTCCTCCGCAGATTCCATCAAGGCCTTGACTTGTTCATTGGCTCCCCTAATCTCCTCAAGAGGTAACTCTCCGACAGGAAACTCTTCTCGAACCCCATTGCCTGTGGCACAACATCATCACCCTCTAACCCGTCCGAGGGAGGCCCCTCAACAGCAGATTCCCCCTGAGCCTCAAACAGAGCCCCTCCGGGCTATCCACTATTTCCACCACCGAAGGACAGGGGATCTCGGCGATCCTCTGAGTCCTCCTCGTTCTATGCTCTCCCCTCACAACTATTGCCTTTTCCCCCAGCGGGGAAGGTCTTTCTTCCATGGTTGGCACTCCTGCGTCCCCTTTTTTCGATGGTGAGGAGCGCAAGCTGGCCTTGACTCGCCCAACCTCCGGCGAGCGCTCTTCAGAAAAAGGACTTTCTTCTCAAGCTTGCGCTCTCCACGCTGCTGACTTCTCTTGGGTGCTTGCCCAACTCCTTTCTTATGCGGCCTACCATCTCTGATTTCTTGGCTGCAGGCATGGGTAGTAACCAATCAAGCCTAGATACATTCATTCAAAGAAAAGAAAACATAGAAAGGGGGAAGAGCTTACCCTGCCTGTCGATGGGGCTAAGCCCAGCAGTGCAAAGGGCCTCCTCTGATAATAAGATGGTAGTCGAAAATGCCCGACCACTAGTGAGGGTCCCCGAATCCTCCCTCTCCTGCTCGGATAAGGCCGTATGCGCCTCCATGTCCCTAACCGGGTTTCCCACCCTCATGGAAAATCGGAACCAATATTTCCCTCAGCGATGAAGAACCGAACCTTTCACCCCTTTATGGACGACGGCTTGTCCACGATCGTCTTGAATGACTTCCAAGGTCCGATATAGGACCACTCGGATTTCCTCCCGGGCAACAGATGGTGACAAACGCGGAATAGGGATAGAGTTGTTGTTACCTTTACTTGGCTACACATCAAAATAAACCCGATGATACTCCGCCAGCTGTTGGGAGTGACCATCGTCGGACAGATGTTATAAAACTTCATGATCTCCTTCACCAGGGGATGGAGAGGAAACCGGAAGCCCGCCTTCAGACTGTCTTCATAAAGGAAGACCCCATGCTCTAGTTCCTGCGAAACCCTACGTTGGCCCCGCAATCGCAGGAGGATATCCGAGGGGATACCGTATTTCAGACGGAGTTTCCCCAACTCCTCCGCAGTAATTTCTGAGACCATATCATTGGGACTCATCATTCTGCTCGCTGGAAGGAACACCGCAAAATTGCAAAGAAGACAGGAGAACAAATCCCCTCGGGAAGAAACGGAAGAACGCTGCGAATGGGAATAGCGTTACTTCGACTTTGCTTCCTCCCAAAGGAAACCGCCTCATGAGAAGATAAGGCACCCCCACCAAGACATACGGATCCACTGCTGTAAACGCCGTGAAAATCGGGATTGCTACGTGGCAATTCTCGACCGTTGCCCCAAAGGAGCCTTACCCACAAGGGCACGGCGACCGCGCGCATTAAATAGGGCGTCATTGCGCAAACTGTCAAATCCGGATCCCTCCGTTCAAGTCGTGCCACTGGAGTTACACTCCCTATGCCCGAACCTACGCTTCGAACTAGGGAGCGGGGGGCAAGTGTTGAGGGGTAAAATCACTGCGTATCAATAATCGTGCACATGGCTAAGGCTAGCTTTGTTTCCTACTCGCTGTGCGACACCCCCAGAGATAAGTCGCCTCGATAGGTCGGAGCGCCCTAGCCCCCACCGAGTCAAGGGCTCCCATGGCGCGGCCCCTCGAGCCGAGCTATCGCCTCTCGGCCCCTCGAGCCAAGCTATCGTCTATCGTCTCTCGGCCCCTCAAGCCGAGCTATCACCTCTCGGCCTCTCGAGCCGAGCTATCGTCTATCGCCTCTCGGCCCCTCGAGCCGAGCTATCGCCTCTCGGCCCCTCGAGCCGAGCTATCGTCTATCGTCTCTCGGCCCCTCGAGCCGAGCTATTGTCTCTTGGCCCTAACTGAGCCATCCCATCATTCGGCCTTTCTAGCCGATCTCTTCTATCACTCGGCCTAGCCCGAGCGATACCTGCACCTCTGCGGAATTCGACATGGGAAAGCTTAAAATAGTGAGATTCCAAACATGAATCATGTCTGAAAGTGGCCTAGAGCCCTGGGGCCTATGCCCCCACCAAATCTCGAGATGTCAACAAGTCTCCCAGCCGTCGATCCACTAACTAACCCGATACGAATCCTACCGATCCCATAACAAACTGGATTCAGATCTCAACGGCCTTCGGACCCACGACGCTCCCAAACAACCAGGTGATCCTCTATAAATACTACCTCAGATCCCCTCAGGGATGCCATCTCTTATGCGCACACTCGCTCACTGCCTTTGCTTCCGCCATTATCGCTCTGCTCAGAGCCCTGGGAGAGACTCTTCAGCGAGAGCCTTCTCCTCATTTTTGTTGACTGTCGATCTCACTGACTTGAGCGTCGGAGGTCTTCCGCAGAGGGCCACCCCCAATGCCTCTCATGAGGACTGTCTTGCAGGTCCGTCCAGAAGGGAGCCCATCTCGAAGTCCGAGCGCGCCCGAGTCGGAGGACAAGATTTCAGCAGCAACAGCTACCAAGGGTAAGGAAATGCCAAAAGCCCAACAAGTTGCATGGTTAAATATTGATTTAGAATTACTCTTTACAAAAACTCAGATCACTGCCAATTAGTTAAGAAGAGTAGTTAGCTCTCCAATGAAGTAATAATCAGTATTTCATTTCCATAGGCTGTATGCTAATTCCTTAATCACCAAGATATCAACAAATGTGATCCAATTCCACAGCCATCATCTTCATTTGTTTAATCTTGTATCGCAATCTATTTGTTTAACTCATGCGATCCTGGTTTGACTTTGGTTCCCAAAGAGCAAGTGCAACCATATAAACTGAAAGAACTCCAGCATTTTACGCCAAGATTTTCTCATCCGTAAGACTAGAGGATAAGGTATGGAGCTCTCTTCCCTGCAGTCGGTTTTGTTCTTCTTCCTTGTTACTCTCTTCATCTTCCTCTTCTACCAAAATCTAGCAAAGAAACAATTCTCCACAAGACTAAAACCCTATCCACTGCTAGGATACCTTCCACAATACATCAAAAACCGTCATCGATTCCTTGACTGGTCGACAGAAATCCTCACCGAAAACCCAACCCATACAATGATATTTAAGAGCCTAGGACAGACCAGTGGAATCATCACTGCCAACCCCTTAAACATCGAGCACATGCTCAAAACCAACTTCAAGAATTACCCAAAAGGTGAGCGGACGATCGCCATGCTGGAGGATTTCCTTGGCCATGGGATTTTCAATTCTGACGGTGAGCACTGGAATCAACAGAGGAAGGCAGCGAGCTTTGAATTCAATAAGAGATCACTTCGGAATTTCGTAATGGACACTGTCCACCATGATATAGTTGAAAGACTACTACCCCTGATGAGCAAAGCAAGCAAAGACAATGAGACGATAGACATCCAAGATGTTCTAGAGCGCTTCGCATTCGACAGCATCTGCAAGGTGGCCTTCAATGATGATCCCGCCTGCCTAGCAGAAGAGTTCAGCAATTCAAGCTCTTCACGTTTCATGAAAGCATTTGGTGAAGCACAAAACAATATTACAGAAAGATTCGTGGATATACTGAAAGTTAGCTGGAGGATCAACAAGCTGCTCAACATCGGATCAGAAAGACGGTTGAAAGAATCGATTTCAATTGTCAACAACTATGCCATGAACATCATTCGATCGAGGAAGGGAAGACCTTTGGATCAATTCAACGACCTTCTGTCTCGCTTCGCTTCTAACAATGACAACTCCGAGCAATATCTTCGAGACGTGGTGATAAGCTTCCTTACTGCAGGGCGCGAGACGACATCGTCAGCTCTGACTTGGTTCTTCTGGCTCTTATCTACGAGACCTGATGTGAAGAGAAAGATACTAGAAGAAGTCAGATCAATTAGAGATCTGTATCAGAATTCAGGTGAGACATTTAGTTTCGATGAGCTAAGAGAGATGCACTACCTCCAAGCTGCAATATCTGAATCAATGAGGTTATATCCTCCTGTGCCCCTTGACACACAATCTTGCAAAGAAGATGATATCATGCCAGATGGAACCTCGGTAGGTAAAGGGTGGTCTGTCACATATAGCGCTTATGGTGCTGGGAGGCTGGAGGATGTCTGGGGGAAGGACTGCAACGACTACAAGCCAGAGAGGTGGTTGCAAGATGGGGTTTTTCAGCCAGAAAATCCATTCAAATATCCAGTGTTTCATGCCGGTCCGAGGATGTGCTTGGGGAAGGAGATGGCATACATACAGATGAAGTCGATCGCCGCCTGTGTGCTTGAAAATTTTGAATATAATGTCGTGGGGAAGGACCAAACTCCAGAATATCTACTCTCACTGACCCTGAGGATGAAAGGAGGTTTGCCAATTCAGGTCAAAGAGAGAGAGAGAGTTGATATGTCAACCAACAGGGCGAAGTCATATGAAAATTATCATATTTGTATTATGGAAACACCAGCATGTACTTTATGAACTTTTAGTTGTATTGTCATGGTTTTACTATCGCAGTTCTATGTGTTGTAGAAAGGAAAAGAGTATGCAGTTTTTTTTTTTTTTTTTGTGACTGCAAATTGGAGGAAGACAGGATGCAAGCTTCCCCATTTTATTGGTTATAAAGAACAATAGAGGGAAGGAATATAAAAGATTAAAAGGAAATGGAACAGAAGTTAAAAGTAAACAGAAGATAAGAGCCAGGGAAAAGAGAGAAAAGACTCCTCTGTTGCTTAAATCAAGCTGCAGAGAAGACTACTAAGATTAACCTAAGCAGGGCACTTTAATCTCCTATGCTGTAAATAGCAAAACTAAGAGAAGCAGGATTTCCTCCATTTCTTCGCTCCATAATCTGATCAAAGGAAGCCTCATCTCAAATTTAAGCTTGAATGAAAACAAGAGGACCAGATTGCAGAGGTGCCATTCAGCTGTGCCAGCCAGCTATCCCAGTCAAGAACAGTCAAATACACAATTACCAATCTAGAGATTTCCTGAGATCTGAATATTCAATAGAAGTTCAGAAGATTTAGGCTAATACACTTGTGCTGGTTCAGAGAATGTTCTATCAGACAAGCTGTGCTGGTCTCTATTGTATTTCTGTGACATCATAGAAACTGTCCAATTAAGGAACCATACCCTGAAGAGAGCAATCCATGACGGGTTGAAGTGCAGAAATCAGCTTAATATTGCTTTGCCATGCAGCATTCGAATTAGTAATATTAAACCATGACTGAATAGAGAAAACTGCTTTAAGAAGCAGAGATAATGGAGAAGACATATTTAGGAAAATTCTAGCATTTTTTCGGATCAAAATCCCTCGCAAAATCTTTCAGAAATTAATTTTACGAGGGATTTTTGAGGAATTTGTTTCATCAAAAAAATTTACTAAGGACGCATTAATAAAAAATAAAGCCCTCCAAAAATCCCTCGCAAAATTAATTTATGAGGAATTTTGCGAGGAATGTTTTTTTAAATTTTTTGTTTTACAAAGAAGCCATTTATTATAGAAATATCCCTCATAAAATCATCAAAAAAACTTACAAAATCCCTCAAAAATTGATTTTCCGAGGATTTTTTTCATCAAAAAATTTTACTAAGGACCCATTAATGAAAAATAAATTCCTCGAAAAATCTCTCGCAAAATTAATTTCCAACAATTTTGCGAGGGATTTTTTTATCATTTTTTTTACAAAGAAGCCATTTATTATAGAGATATCCTTCAGAAAATCCCTCACAAAATCATCAAAAAAATTCCTCATAAAATCCCTTAGAAATTAATTTTGCGAGGGAATTTTTTCATCAAAAAAATTTACTAAGGACCTGATAAGGGTAAAATTATCATTACATTAAGGCCTGTACACATCAACAATTGGGTCAGGTCCAATCCCAACATCTCGCTAGCCAGCTGTCATAGCCACCAAGCAGCGAAGATCAATCGCCTTTAGCAAGGTCGGATCACCCCAGTAACACGAGCCATTCTCACTTCTCGGTAAGCCGAGGTACCCATACCTCGGCAATACGAGCCATTCTCATTTCTAGGTAAGCCGAGGTATCCATACCTGGACGATACGAGCCATTCTCATTTTCGGTAAGCCGAGGTATCCATGCCTCGGCGATATGGGCCATGATTATATCGATAACTCAAACCGCCTTTATGCCTCGAAAAATCGAATTGTCCTCTGCCTCGGCCAGACCAAAGCACTCAAAATGCCTTTGCAGAATCCAGCATGGGAGAGTCCTATTTGCTGAAACGGAATAAGATTCCAAACAGAGAATTATACCCAGGAGTGGCCTAGAGCCTATGCAATCGTGGAATCCAAGGCATTAGCCAGCTCTCCTAGCCATTGATCTTCTAACTGACAAGATACAGATCCTGCTGATCTCGTAACAAACTCGATTCGAATCCGTTTCAAATCATAACAACTTTCGGCTCCCACGACGCCCAGGGAATCTATAAATACCACAGCACTTCAACCTCTCAGGTACGCACGAATCACCTTACAAAAACTTCTACATATTCACTTGGCTTTACGGAATCGATGACTCAAGCTCCGATCGAGAGCTTGGAGGAAGATTCTTTCGTGAAAAGTCTTCTCCTCACATCTGCCTGCTGTGAATCTCCACTGACTTGGGCATCGAAGGGTCCCCACAAAGGACAACCCCAAGAAAATCCTCTGCGAGTATGGACTGTCTTATAGGTTCCACTCCGGACGTCGAGATTGAAGTTCGACCCGGAGCCAGAAGCGCATCGAGTTGGAGAACGGATTTTCGCGGTAGTAGATTGGTGCTAGAGGAAGGGCCTAATGTCCCATAAACTTGTAATTTAGGAGACAAGACTAAAAAACCAAAAGAAGCATCCTCTAATGGCCAATCGGAAGAGAGCCACCTCTGAGGCTCAAGATCAGGCTGCATCTCAAAGGCCTAATCTGATTAGTGATGTAGCACCTCCGCTACCACCACCAGCTAAAACTCCTTTCCACTGGCAATGGCGGTAACCCTGGACCAGTTCGCCACTCTGGTTCAGCAGGTTCAAGCATTGACCCAGATGATCCAGGATTCCAAGAATCCTGGCCCTGTCATTCCTGCCTCCTAGCCTCGCGAGGAGGCCGCTGCCCTCGCTCGCTTGCAATCTCCTCTTCCGATCCGCCTGGGGCGACGGATCGCGATCGCTGGCCTACAAAGGTGGGGCTAGCGCTGCGATGAGCTGGAGGGAAGAGTCCACTCAGATCCAGGCCGGTTTTCTCTCCCTCCCCGGTATCCTCTCAGGATTCAACACCATTGCCATCCTCTCATCACTCGATCCCTCCAACCACTCTAGATGAAGGGATCAGGCAGCAATGCAAGAGATGCGTCGGAAATGGCGTCAGGAGTTAGATGCTGTCAGACAAGCCCCTCCGTCCCAGCCAAAGGAGGGGCAGGGCATCCCCTTCTCTGAAAGGATCATGAGGGAAGTGATTCCTCCTCATGTTAAGCTCCCCACCATCGAGCCGTACCATGGATTCACCGATCCCGATGACCATCTAAGCAACTTTAGGTCCATCATGATGTTCCATGGAGCGTCGGATGCGATCCTCTATCAAGCCTTCCCCTCCACTCTAAGGGGATCCGTCCGAACCTGGTTCAACGGCTTGAAGCTAGGTTCCGTCGATTCTTTTGACGAACTGAGCTGCTTGCTCATTAGCCAGTTCGTTAGTAGCCATCGCCACCGACGGAGATCTGATTCCTCTCTGAAGTTAAGCAGAGAGAGGGGGAATCACGGAAGAGTTACTTGGCCATATCAACACGCCCTCCTAGAAGTCGACCATCTCAACTCCGAGGTGGCCATGTCTGCCCTGACCGAAGGGGTATCGAAGGAGGGAGACTTCTACCTGGCTCTAGAGGTTAATTACCCGAAGAGCCTTTCGGACATGATGTCCCTGACGGATAAGTACGCCAGGATTAAGGAATCAAGGAGGTCAGCTCGAGCTGAACAGCTGAAGAAAAAGGAGGTAAAGGGCCCAGATAAACAGCGAGCCTACCGCCACATTAGCCCGCCTCACCGCCAGAGAGCTCCACTGCCTCCGCCGCGAGACCAACCCGGAGCCCAGCTCAAAGGTTCGATCGTTACACCCCCCTTACCGTGCCAAGGGCACAGATTCTGATGGAGATCGAGCACCAGATTCCTCGACCTCCTCCTCTTTGAGGCAACAGAGCTCGGAGAGATCCTGCCAAGTATTGCTGCTTTCACCGAGATCATGGGCATGACACCGAGGACTGTTGGCAGCTCAAGAATGAGATCGAACGATTGATCCAACGAGGTAGACTGGACCGTTTTAGAGGGCCTCTGAGCCAAACAATGAGGTGAATCACCAGCCTGAACCTCGCCAACTCCCACCGTCGAACCCTCCAGTTATCAGCCATGTTAATGTGATAGCTGCGGCTGATTCCCCGTCCTCCTGGCCAGGCGATGATGAAGGCCCATCAAAGAAAGCTCGAGTTGATGAACTCACTTTTTCTAATGAAGACCTTCGGGAGGTACAGTACCCCATGATGACGCTCTGGTTGTATCTCTAAATCTAAACAATTATGATGTAAGCCGAATTCTTATTGATAGCGGAAGCTCCGTTAATGTTTTGTACTTTGATGCCTTTGTGAGGTTAAAATTCGGGTAGAAAGTCTTTGAACCGTGGAGTCCACACTGATGGGCTTCACAGGTGACTCCATAACCCCCGAAGGGGTCATCACTCTGACGGTTCGAGCCGACACCTAGCCTCGTGTGGCCACTGAGCTTATGGACTTCCTTGTAATCAAGCTTCAGTCTCCTTACAATGCCATTCTTGGCAGGCCAGGACAGATGTCTCTCAAGGCCATCGTTTTCATTCCCCACCTCGCCATGAAGTCCCCACCGAATGGGGAGTGGGGATTGTTGGGGAAGTCAGATTATAGCTCGGCATTGCTTTGTCGCTGACCTTCAGTCTAGAAGACTCGAGGTGGATAGACTGGATGCCCGAGAGGATTTCGTCGAGCAACGAGGAGAACCAGCCGAAGAATTGGAGGAGATACACTCAGCGAAGCTCGGCCTGACTGAACCATAAAGATTGGATCACAGCTGGAAGAAAAGCCTCGGCAGGAGTTAATCAAATTCCTTCAGAGAAATACCGATGTCTTCGCCTGGTCCGCATCAACATGCCCGAAATTAGCCCAGATGTCCTGGTTCACTGCCTCAGCGTGGACGAGATAGTTCGGCCAATCAAGAAAAAGAAAAGAAGCTTCACCCCCGAATGCTAGAAAGCCATTGAAGAGGAGGTGGATAAGCTTATCAAAGCCAACTTCATCCGAGAAGTCAATTATCCCGATTGGCTGGCAAATGTGGTTATAGTGAAAAAGTCAAATGGCAAATGGAGGATCTACATCGACTTCACCGACCTCAATAAAGCCTGCCCAAAAGATAGCTTCCTGTTGGCCCAGATGGCAACCCAAGAGGGGGGGGTGAATTGGGTTCTTAAAAATTTAAGTCTATTTAACTTTAGTTGATTAGTTAGCAAAATGTGCAAGTGAGAGGCTAACTTTAATCAATACACAAGCAAATAATAAAGAGATAGAGAGAGAGAGAAATTATAACACGGCAAACACAAGATAATTTTATAGTGGTTCGGTGCAACCAACACCTACGTCCACTCCCAAGATTCACTTGGGCCCACACTATAATCTCTTCGATTATAGCCGAGTTGTTTTCCAAGCTCACAACTCAAACTTGTTGTTTTCACGGGCGCACAACGAACCCAGCCGGTTTTACTCGGGCTCACCAACACAAAACCCTACACGTTATTTTTTACGGGCTCACAACTAACCCAACACAAGCACTCCGGCTTGCAACGAGGTATAATAACCTCCACTGATTCAATCCACTGATTGAATCAGCAACAATCAAAACAACAGAGTTTAAGTAAGGAAATGCTCCTCTTGAGCAAATATACAAATAAAGTATAAAAGGATTAGAAAAGCCTGATAAGATTGCAGATGATTGTGGCTTTGGCTTTCTTCCTTCTCCTCTTTAACTCCTCTTGAGTATTGAATCCGGCCTCAGCAAGATTCTTGACCGTTTGAAAACTTTGGAGTTGAGATGAAGCTTTTTCTCCTTTTGTTGAATGTTGAAAATCCTTCGATTTGATCTTTGAAAAGCTTTTGGATTTTCTTTTGACTCTTGTGGATTGATGATCTGGAGCAGACGAAACTTCCTCTTTGATTTCACTCCTTTTGAATCACTCTATTTTGAACTAGAAGATTTTTCCAATAAAGCTCTGTTTTTCCCTCTTTTTGGATAAGGCAGTAATCTCTCTTTTTGATTTTCTATTCCCCATTTTGATTTGAAAAGAGCTCCTCTATTTATAGATTCTGCAAAAATATATCCGTTAGAAGCACAGAAAAATAGCCGTTATTTGAAAATCTTACCGTTGGGGCTGATGTGTCATCGTGAAAAATCGCGCCCAGAATTCGCGGAGTCGACTCGAGCTTTGTGGGAGTCGGCTCGAAGTCGATTACTAAAAATAGAAACATTTTAAACGTTAGAGGGTCGACTCGCGAAAAACCAAAGTGTCGGCTCCCGAAAGTCGGGGGTCGACTCGAGGAAAATGGGGAGTCGACTCGAGAACTGCTCAAAAAACATGGTTTCTGTTGTTTGAGCGGAGTCGGCTCGCACAGACAGGAGTCGGCTCGCACAGAGTCAGGGGTCGACTCTTGAAAACCAAGGGTCGACTCGAGAAAATCAGAAATCTCAGTTACTTACAGGAGTCGACTCTGAAACTCTAGAGTCGGCTCCGGAACGTATCAAAAGTCAGATATTTTTCTGATTGACTTTGAAATTCGTCCCAGAATAAATTTAAATGATATTTTGACTTGAATACAATAAATATGACATTAAGCATGAATTCAAGACATGTTTCAAGAAATCATGAATGAAATATAGTGTAAAAATTCCTTTGAAATATTAAATATAGAGCTTGAAACTTCTTTTTCAAAAATGATTCAAACTCAGTGAATTTGAACATTGAGAGTCCATTGCTTTCATTTAGAATAAGCTCAAGATTTTTGATAAATAAACTCATTGTTTCTTTAAAATACTCATGGCTTTTGGAAATCATCAAATCAATAAAGTTGGGGTAAATACAATTTCCCAAATTTCTCAACAATCTCCCCTTTTTGATGATGACAAAAACATTGAGTATATGCATTATGTATTGAAAAATTTTGATACCAAAATCAATTTTTATGTTCATTGAGAGGCTCCCCCTAAATGAGATAGCTCCCCTATGAAACTCAATTTTATAATTCATTCAAAAAATTTAAATTCAAAACTTAAGCAAATAAACCTTTTTCTTATTTGATTCTCTCCCCCTTATTTAATTAAATTAAAAGCATATAAGATTTAAACAAATCTCTCCCTTTAAATATGATGATGCATATACGATAAATAAAATCTCTCCCCCTTTTTTGTAATCAACAAAAAGGTTAGGAAGTTCAATATCAATATCATTCTTTATCTTTTACCATTCAAATTATCAATTGAGGATAATCATTCAAGATATTCAAAGATACTTACTATGGACATAAGTAATGCATCAAACTTTCTCATTACTTCAAAATGATATTACATGAAAATGTAAACATGCTCATTACATTGAAAGTAAACTTGATTACATCAAAAAGAGATTACATAAAAATCAAAAGTTTCTTCTTGTAATCCTATTCAAGTGATCAACTATCTGCTTCATTCCTTCACATTGTAGTCTAACATAATCTTTAAGCTTATTATCTACAAAAGTGCAAGCAGTTGTAATCTTATCCTGAAGCTCGGCGTTGCACTGGGAATAGGTCTCTGAGTCACCGCAGATATCCTTAAGTTCTCCAAAAATATTCTTCAAGTCTTCACTTAAGGAGCTGGTGGATGAACTAAGAGTAGATTCAATCGATGCAACCCGATCACTAAGTGAATACAAGGCTTCTTTCAAATTCATAAACTTTTCATCAAATTCATTTTTCAGTCTATTTTCATGCTCACTTATCTCAGATTTGAATAAGGATCTAAGCTGATCTAACTGTACATCAGAAAAGCTACCAGATGATAGTAGAAGTCTGAGCAGGAGCAATAGCAGGAGCAGGGGTAGAATCAGGGGCAGGAGCTGGAACAGAATCTGGAACAGACGAGCTCTGAGGAGGCTCAGGTGATGAATGTCTCACAGAAGGTCTGGGGGCCTCAGCATCTATAGCTCTGTCCTCTGTAATATTCTTCTCTCCCAACTTCCATTCCTCTTAACAAACCCCATTCGATGTATAGTAGCCAAAGAGTAAAAATCAGTATGCCTTAGTTCCTTTTTCGGCTCACTATCACCAAATGCAATCCCTTGGCTTTGAAATAGCTTCGTTAGAACCATGCCATAGGGCAAACTTGACTTCTTCTTCCCACCACAATCGGCAATGTACCATATGATCATCCGAGGTAGATTAATAGGCTTCCCAGAAACAACAGCATCCATAATAAAAATATCTCTCTCAGATACATAGTCGAATCTGCCGGTCTTGGGAAACAAAATTCTGCTGCAGATGTTGTGAAGTAATCTCAGCTCCAAAGGCAATTGACTTGCAAAAACTTCTTCAAATCCCTCAAAATTTCTGTTCAATAGTCTTGTGAGGGCTGGAGATCTATCCTCTGGGGCAAAGGTGGATGGTCCAGACAGGGGTAAATTTAACAATCTAGATAGAATAGTGGAAGTGATGTTCAGACCAATGCCTCTCACTACGCTCACTAAACCATCATCTCCTCTGGTCAAATTTTTGTAAAACTCCTTAACTAGAGCAGGGTACGTGGGACAGTCCAGTGAACACATTTCTCAAATCCCATCTCAATCAACTGTCTACCTATTATAAAGCCTTCATTCTCAAACAACTCAAAATCAACCTTTCTACCTGTTGTGATAACTCTACTGGCAAGGTGATCTACCTGAAGAGTGGTAGCTGGAGCAGGAGAATCACTCGGAGAAGGGGTAGAGGACGAATCCGGAGACGGCTCGCGAACGGGTCGTCGAACAGTCCGTTTCCTCTTCAATCCGGTGCCACTACTGCTAGCTCCACGGGTTTTAGGTGCCATAGATCTCAATGGAGTGATTAATCAGAGGTTTTTGNCTCCACGGGTTTTGGGTGCCATAGATCTCAAGGAGTTAATCAGAGGTTTTTGGAGTTTTGGAAGGTTTGGGAAAGCTTTGGAGAGAGTTTGGAATGATTTGGAAATGATTGAAATGTCCGTGGGGTCGACTCGTGCCCTAAATAATCAACTGGGACCACGTCGAGTCGACTCGCGCAAAGTGGAGTCGGCTCCCGACTAGTCACAGAGCACGGACCCGATCTCGAGTCGACTCGCTCAGAGCGGGGTCGACTCCTGAGTTTCAGCAGAAACTCGAGTCGACTCCGATACTCTCGAGTCGGCTCCGAGACCATTTCAGAGAAAAAAAATTAAATTCAGAGAATCTGAAATGAGTCCGGATTTGATCTTTGAGTATGATTAAAAATCATGGATTTTGAGATCAAATTGATATGAGTTCTAGATAAAATTTCCTTAAGATTTTGAGAAATTGAAAGAACTCTAGATATATTTCCTTAGAGGTTTCAAAATCTATTCCAAAAGGATTACAAATTCCTAATTCTCCTCTAAGATAACAAAATCTTTCTTCGCTTAAAGGTTTTGTAAAGATGTCAGCTAGTTGTTCTTCAGTGTTTACATAATCTAAACAAATTTCATCATTAGCTACATGTTCCCTTATAAAATGATATCTAATTTCTATGTGTTTTGTCCTTGAGTGTTGAATTGGATTTTTAGTTAAATTGATTGCACATCTTATGGGTGTTTTATCAAGTGTGATACCATAGTCTTCAAGTTGTCGCTTAATCCATAGGATTTGCGCACAGCAACTTCCAGCTGCTACATATTCAGCTTCAGTAGTTGATAATGCAACTGAATTTTGCTTTTTGCTAAACCATGTGATTAAGTTACTTCCTAAGAAATGGCATGCACCACTTGTGCTTTTTCTATCTAATTTACATCCAGCATAATCAGAATCCGAATATGCAATTAGGTTTAATGTTGAGTCTCTAGAATACCATAAACCTACATTTTTGTTCCATTTAATATCTTAAAATTCTTTTAACAGCTATTAAATGTGATTCTTTAGGTTCAGATTGAAATCTAGCACATAAACATACTGAAAACATAATATCTGGTCTACTTGCTGTTAAATAAAGAAGGGATCCGATAATACCTCGATAATACTTTTGATCAACCTTTTTACCTTCTTCATCTTTGTCTAGCTTGCATGAAGGACTCATTGGAGTTCCGAGGGGTTTCATTGTTTCCATACCAAACTTTTTGAGTAGTTCTCTTGTGTATTTGGTTTGGTTGATAAAGATTCCCTCCTTGCATTGTTTGATTTGGAGTCCAAGGAAGAAGTTGAGTTCTCCCATCATGCTCATCTCGAATTCTCCCTGCATCAACTTTGCAAATTCTTGACAAAGAGAATCGTTAGTAGCACCAAAAATAATGTCATCTACGTATATTTGTACTACAAGTAAATCTTTATTTTTTCTTTTCAAAAATAGTGTTTTATCAACATTTCCTCTTGTAAAATCATTTTCTATTAAGAATTTACTTAACCTATCATACCAAGCTCTAGGTGCTTGTTTCAAACCATATAAAGCTTTGTGCAATTTAAAAACGTGATTTGAAAATTCATGATCTTCAAAACCTGGTGGTTGTTCTACATAAACTTCTTCATTTATAAATCCATTTAAAAATGCGCTTTTAACATCCATTTGAAATAAGTTAAAATTCATATGACATGCAAATGCAAGTAAATCTAATGGCTTCTAATCTAGCTACAGGTGCAAAGGTTTCATCAAAATCAATACCTTCTTCTTGATTATATCCTTTAGCAACCAATCTAGCTTTGTTTCTAATTACTATGCCATTTTCATCTAGTTTATTTCTAAAAACCCATTTTGATCCTATTACTGAATGATTTTTAGGTCTTTCAACTAAAGTCCAAACATTATTTCTAGTAAATTGATTTAGTTCTTCTTGCATTGCTAACATCCAATTATTATCTTTTCGGCTTCTTCAATAGTTTTAGGTTCTATTTGAGAGACAAATGCAAGATGATTACTAATATTTCTCATAAATGATCTAGTTCTTATTCCTTGAGAAGGATCACCTATAATCAATTCCTTAGGATGACTATAAGCATATCTCCAATCTCTTGGAAGATCTATATCATTATGATCATTATTAACATCATCGACCTTATGTGAATCATCATCTTTAGCCTCTTGTTCATGATCAGAAGATACTTCAATATTAAGTTTTTCAAGATCTTTTTCAATTATGTTTGTATCTTCCTCATCATCAATCTTTTCAGATCCAGTTGCTAAAGATTCATCAAAAACTACATGTATGGATTCTTCTACTATTAAGGTTTTCTTGTTAAAGATTCTATAGCCTTACTAGTTGTTGAATAACCTAGAAAAATTCCTTCATCAGATTTAGCATCAAATTTTCCTAAGTTGTTTTTACCATTATTATGAATGAAACATTTACATCCAAATGCATGAAAGTATTTTATATTTGGTTTTCTTTCATTCCATAATTCATAAGGTGTTTTCTTTAATATTGGTCTTATTAAAGCTCTATTTAAGATGTAACATGCTGTGTTAATTGCTTCCGCCCAAAAATACTTTGGTAAGTTGCTTTCGCATAGCATGGTACGGGCCATGTCTTCTAAGGTTCTATTTTTTCTTTCAACTACACCGTTTTGTTGTGGAGTCCTAGGGGCTGAAAAATTATGATTAATTCCATTTTCAGAACAAAAACTTTCAAATAAGTGATTTTCAAATTCAGTTCCATGATCACTTCTTAGAGACACTATGGTAGTGTTTTTCTCATTTGTGACTTTCTTGAAGAATTTCAGAAATATCGAGAAAGTCTCATCTTTGTGAGCTAAAAACATTACCCAAGTGTATCTAGATAATCATCTACAATCACTAGACCATATTTCTTTCCTCCTAGACTTGTGGTTCTAGTTGGTCCAAAAGGTCCATGTGAAGTAGCTCTAATGCCCTAGAAGTTGAAACAACATTTTTAGATTTGAAAGAACTTCTAGTTTGTTTTCAAATTGACATGCATCACAGATTTTGTTATTTTCAAAATCTAACTTAGGTAAACCTTTAACTAAATCCATCTTAATTAGTTTTGAAATAAGGTGTGTGCTTGCATGACCTAATCTACGATGCCATAACCATCCAATATCATTTATGTTAGCATTGTCAGCAATTAGCAATGACTACTTTCAGATAATTTGTCTAAGTCAACTAAGTACACATTGCCATGTCTATAACCAGTAAAACAATGCTATCATTAATGGAATCAGATACTATGCAAATAGAAGATTTAAATGAAACATTAAAGTTCTTATCACATAGTTGGCTTATACTAATTAAATTGTGCTTTAAACCATCAACATAAAGTACATTATCAATAAATATAGATGGAGTTATGCGAACTTTACCAAGGCCCATAATTTGACCTTTACCGTTATCGCCAAACGTCACAACTCCACCTTTCTTTTCTTCTAGGGTGATGAATTCCTCTTTGTCACCCGTCATATGTCTTGAGCAGCCACTATCAAGATACCACTTTTTCTTTGATCTTTTGGCTACAAGACATTCCTGCAAAATAATCAAACTTTATGTTTAGGTACCCAAGCTTTCTTGGGTCCTTCATGGTTAGTAGCAACAAAAATTGTTCCTTTCGGAACCCATATTTTCTTTGCTTTAACATTTAACTTGTTGTTATTATTTAATGTTTTGCATTCAAATGATTTATGACCTTTTTCATTGCATTTAAAACAAGTTATATTACTTTGATTGGCTTTTACAAAAATATTCTTTAAAAATTTTTGTTTTCTATACGTATTATAACCTAGGTCCAGCTTTATCAAAACAGCTTTTTGATTATCTAAGATCATATTTAGTTTAGTTGAGCTTAAGTAAATTTCTCAACAATGTCTTTATATTTTTAACATCTTTCTTAAGAAATTCATTTTCATTAGAGATTGATTCTTTTTCTTTAACTAGATTTTCATTTTCAGATTTACCAAATCAATCTTGTGAACACAATCATTCTTTTCATTAAGAAGTTTTCCATTTTATCTTTTAATCTTTAACTACAAGATTTAATTCATTTTTCTCTTTAATAAATTTAAGTTTTCATTTTCAAAATTTATGTTTCTTTTTCAAATTTAAATCAATCATCAATTCATTGAAAGCTTCAAACATTTCATCAAATGTAAATTCATCATCGGGGGTTTCGGAACTTACCTTTTCGTTGTCGTCGTTGTTGGCCATGAAGCAGATATTGGCAACTTCCTTTTGTTCTTCTTCTTCCGACGAGGAAGATTCATCAAACCATGTTGCCATGTATGCTTTCTTCTTTTTCTTGTAGGCCTTTTTCAACAAAGGACAATCATATCTAAAGTGCCCTGGCTTTTTACACTCATAACATACTAAGGGCTCTTTCTCTTTTTCTTTCTCCTTGTCCTTTTTCTTATCTTTTCTCCATCAATCTTGCTCCAAATTTCTTTTTATGGAAGGGCCTTTTTCTCATAAACTTTCTGAATTTTTTGGCCAAGAGAGCAGTTTCCTCATCATCTTCATCATTACTTTCACTGCTGCTCTCTTCCATTTTTGCAGTTTTGAGGGCAAGTGTTTTCTTTCTTTTTGTTTCCTCCTCAACATGCTGCTTCATTGTCAGCTCGTGGGTCATTAGGGATCCTAGAAGCTCCTCTAAAGGTAATGCATTGAGGTCCTTTGCTTCTTGGATAGCAGTGACTTTCGCTTCCCACGATCTTGGTAGTGACCTAAGAATTTTGCGCACAAGGTCAGCATTAGAATAAATTCTACCAAGACTCTTTAAACCATTCACAATATCAGTGAATCTAGTGAACATGCATGTGATGGTTTCAGTTTGTTCCATTGTAAACAATTCATATTTATGAACCAAAATGTTTATTTTTGATTCCTTAACTTGGTTTGTTCCTTCATGTGTTATTTCCAACCTATCCCAAATTTCTTTTGCGGAATTACATGTTGAGATTCGGTTGAATTCATTAGAGTCTAAGGAATAATATAAAATGTTAATGGCTTTAGCATTTAATTGTGCCATTCTCCTATCATTATCATTCCAATCCCTTTCGGGCTTAGGAACAATAGTGCCATCTATTAAGTGTGTGGGTGTACTAGGTCCATTGATTATTACTCCCCACAATTCATAGACAGAAGCTTGAATGAATATTCTCATTCTAGCTTTCCAATAAGAATAGTTGGTTCCATTAAATAAAGAAGGTCTATTCGTAGAATGACCTTCAGCAAAACATGAACCACTTTGTGTTGCCATAAGGATCTTTAGCCCTTGATCGTGAGATCAAATTCTAAATGAGCACTTGCTCTGATACCAATTGTTGGCCCAGATGGCAACCCAAGAGGGGGGGGTGAATTGGGTTCTTAAAAATTTAAGTCTTTTTAACTTTAGTTGATTAGTTAGCAAAATGTGCAAGTGAGAGGCTAACGTAAATCAATACACAAGCAAATAATAAAGAAAGATAGAGAGAGAGAAATGTAGCACGGCAAACACAAGATAATTTTATAGTGGTTCGGTGCAACCAACACCTACGTCCACTCCCAAGATTCACTTGGGTCCACACTATAATCTCTTCGATTACAGTCGAGTTGTTTTCCAAGCTCACAACTCAAACTTGTTGTTTTCCCAGGTGCACAACGAACCCAGCCGGTTTTACTCGGGCTTACCAGCACAAAACCCTACACGTTGTTTTTTCGCGGGCTCACAACTAACCCAACACAAGCACTCCGGCTTGCAACGAGGTATAATAACCTCCACTGATTCAATCCACTGATTGAATCAGCAAACAACCAAAATAATCAGAGTTTAAATGTAGTTATGCTCCCCTTGAGCGAATATACAAATAAAGTATAAAAGGATTAGAAAAGCCTGATAAGTTTGCAGATGGTTGTGGCTTTGGCTTTCTTCCTTCTCCTCTTTAACTCCTCTTGAAGTATTGAATCAGGCCTCAGCAAGATTCTTGACCGTTTGAAAACTTTGGAGTTGAGATGAAGCTTTTTCTCCTCTTGTTGAATGTTGAAAAATCCTTCGATTTGATCTTTGAAAAGCTTGTAGATTTTCTTTCGACTCTTGTGGATTGATGAGATGGAGCAGACGGAACTTCCTCTTTGATTTCACTCCTTTTGAATCACTCTATTTTGAACTAGAAGATTTTTCTATGAAAGCTCTGTTTTTCCCTCTTTTTGAAAGATATTCTTTTCTCTCTTTTTGATTTTCTCTGGATTGTTTTGATTTGAAAAGAGCTCCTCTATTTATAGAATCTGCAAGAAATATCCGTTAGAGATAAAGAAAAATAGCGTTATTTGAAAATCTTACCGTTGGGGCTGATGTGTCATCGTGAAAAATCGCGTCCAGATTTCGTGGAGTCGGCTCGAGCTTTGTGGGAGTCGGCTCGCATAGTCCATTCCAGAAACGTCTAACTTTCAGGGGTCGACTCGCGATATGCAGGGAGTCGACTCGAGAAGTGCTAAAAAATGAGCCTTTCTGCCGTCTGAGTCGAGTCGGCTCGCACAGTCATGAGTCGGCTCGCGAAGGATCAGGGGTCGACTCTTGAAAACTCTAGTGTTGACTCAGGACAGTATTGAAAATCAGACATTTGGGGAGTCGACTCGAAAACCCTTGAGTCGGCTCGGGAGCGATACAAAAATCAGAAAAATGTTCTGATAGACTTTAAAACTCGTCCCAAATAAATTTAAATATAAATGTGACTTGAATACATTAAATATGACATTAAGCATGGATTCAAGACATGTTTCAAGAATTCATAGATTGAATTATAATGTGTAAAAATTCCTTTTTGAAATCTTCAATATAGAGTTTGAAATTTCTTTTTCAAATTGATTCAAAACTCAGTGAGTTTAAACATTTAGAGTCCATTCCTTTCATTTTGAATAAGCTCAAGGTTTTTGATAAATAAACTCATTGTTTCCTTTAAAATACTCTTGGCTTTTGGAAATCATCAAAATCAATAAAGTTGGGGCAATTATGTTTCATAATTTCTCAACACATTTGATAGCCAGCTCAGATAATTTACCTCCCGGATGAAGTTAGCCTTGATTAGTTTGTCTACTTCTTCTTCAATGGCCTTTTGTCGCTCTGGGGCGAAGCTCCTCTTTTTCTGCTTGACGGGCCTGTGCATCTCGTCCACATTGAGATGATGGATGAGAACCTCGGGGCTGATCCCTGGCATGTCGGAGGTGAACCAGGCGAAGATGTCAGCGTTACCTCGGAGGAACCTGATCAATCTGTGCCGAGGCTCTCCTTTGAGCAGCGACCCGACTTTTATGGTTCGGTCGGGACGAGCCTCATCCAGCGGTACCTTCTCCAATTCCTCTGCCGGTTCTCCCCTTTGTTCGGCGAAGTCCTCGCGAGCATCTAGCCCATCAACCTCTGGCATTCTAGACTGAAGGCTTGTAACAAAGCACTGCCGAGCCATGGCCTGACTTCCCCAAACAACTCCAACTCCTCGCTCGGTGGGAAACTTCATGGATAGGTGCGGGATGGAAACAACTGCCTTGAGGGACATTAGATCGGGCCTGCCGAATATTGCATTGTAGGGGATCTGAGGTCGGTTACTAGGAAGTCTATCTGGACAATGGTCACAAGGGGCCAGGTTCCCGCGCGGACCGTCAGGGTGATGACCCCTTCCGGGACGACGACATCGCCTGTGAATCCCATCAAGGTGGAATCCACGTCTCAAAGATTTTTCATGAGTAATTTCATCCTGGCGAACACACCGAGGTACAAAACATTTACCGAACTTCCACTATCAACTAGGATTCGGCTTACATCATAGTTATTCAAATTAAGGGATACAACTAGTGCGTCATCATGGGGGAGCTGTATCCCTAGGAGGTCATCATCGGAGAAGGAGAGTTCGCCCGTCCGCGCCTTCTTTGGCGCCGATTCATCACTGTCGCCCCTGGGGCTCGATCCGCCGACCTCTTCAATCATATTAATGCGGCCGATCACGGGCGGATTTGGTGGAGGAGGAGGTTGTTGAAGTTCAGGCTGGCGGTCACCTCCTTGTTGTTGTGGCTCGGGCGTCCTCCTGAACTGATTCAGTCGCCCCTGCTGGATTAGTCTCTCGATTTCGTTTTTCAGCTGCCAGCATTCTTCAGTGTCGTGGCCGTGCTCCCGGTGGTAACGGCAGTACTTGGTGGGATCTCTTCGGGTCGGGTTCCCTCGGAGAGGCACTGGCCGAGGGAGCTGGCGCTCTATTTCCATAAGGATTTGCGCCCGGGGCATGGTCAGCGGAGTGTAGTGGTTGAATCGCCTGGGAGGGCTCCGGGAGCGATTCCTTGACGGCAGCGGAGGGACTCTCTGGCGGCGAGACGGACATAGTCGCCGGGCGGGACGAAGCCTATCGGGGACTTTGGGCTCCTTCTTCTTTGCCTACTCAGCGCGGGCAACTCTCCGCGATTCTTTGACCCTAGCGTACTTGTCCGCCAGAGCCATCATATCAGATAGGCTGGGGGGGTAGCTGACCTCCATAGCTAGATAGAAGTCGCTCTCCTTCGAGACTCCCCCCGCCAGGGTAGACATGGCCACCTCATGATTAAGGTGGTCCACCTCCAACATGGCCTTATTGAAATGGCCAAGGTAATTCCTTAAGGACTCTCCCTCTCTCTGCTTGACTTCGGAGAGGGAGTCAGATCTTCGTCGGTGGCGGCGGCTGCTGACGAACTGACCGATAAAAAGGCGGTTCAGCTCATCAAATGAATCGATGGAACCTGGCTTCAAAGCATTGAACCAGGTTCGAGCGGATCCTCTGAGGGTAGAGGGGAAGGTGCGACAGAGGACCGCATCAGATGCTCCGTGGAACATCATAATTGACCGGAAGCTGCTAAGATGGTCGTCCGGGTCAGAAGAGCCGTGGTAAGGCTCGACGGCTGGTAACTTGACATAGGAGGGAATCACTTCCTCCATAATCCTCTTAGAGAAAGGGATGCCCTACTCCGCCTTGGGCTGGGGCGGATGGGCCTGCTTGGCGGCGTCCAGCTCTTGACGCATTTCCTGGATCTGAAGACGGATCTCCTCTTCGCCAGCCAGAGGGGGAGCTCGACGAGAAGATCGCAGAGATGGCATCGAATCATGGTGGGAAGTCACCGGTGAGAGAGACCGGGCTCGCCGAGATCTGGGAGGATCTTCGTTGTGACCGCCTCGCGGGACCGGCTTGTCCCCTCTAGGTCGGTGTGGGGGGTCCATGGATTTGTGCGGACTGGAGGAGGAAGTCGTCGGCGAAGAAGGAACCGCCGCCTCCTTGTGAAAGTGTGGAGCAGGAGGAGCCGTAAGGTGCTCCTAGACCAGATGGGTCAGAGTTTGAACTTGTTGGACCAGCGAAGGAAACTAGTCCTGGGTCACCGGGATGGCAGGCGGTGACGGGGTTTTGACTGGTAGTGGTTGCGGCGCTACACCGCTCGTCGGATCAGGCCTCTGGGAAGCGACCTGATCTTGAGCTTCTGAGGTTGCTCTTCTCCGGTTGGCCATCAAAGAGGTTCTACTCTGGATTGAGATCCTTATCTCCTCTTTTCAAGTTTTAATGGGACTTGAGGCCCTTCCTCTAGCGCCAATCTGTTGCCGCCGGGATCCGTCCTCTGACTCGTGCGCGGTCGATCTCCAAAGGGGGGCGGACCTGCACAAAACTCCTCGCGCGAGAGGCGTTGGGGGTGGCCCTCCGCGGAAGACCCTCCGACGCTCAAGTCAGTGGAGAAGAAATTGATGATCAACCAGATAGTGGGAGGTGGATCTCTCCGGGAGGCCTCTCCGGGGGTGACCAATCGGGAGCTCTAAAGGGCAAGAGCACCGACGAGCTGCCGGCGTGAGAGCAGGAGAGTGAGAGTGAGGGTGTGAGCGTGCACGTATGCGTACCTAAGGGAATGTGGGAGTGTCCTATTTATAGACTGTCACCTGGATCTTGAGCGCCTTCTGGAAGGTCTAGAGGTTGTTAGGATACGGGAGTGGATCGAATCAGGCCGTTATGGGGCCGTTGGGATCCGTATCTTGTCTGTTAGTGGATCGATGGCTGGAAGAGCTCCTTGATAGCTTGAGATCTGGTAGATGTATAGGTCTCAGGTGGCCTTGATAGGTTCTAGACCACTTCTCAGTATGATTCCTTGTCTAGGGTGCCGTTACAGTAGGCTGAGGCTCTCCTGCATCAGGTTCCGCGGAGGTGGGTATTGGATCATGGGTCGTTCAGTGAAGCTGGGTTATGGAAGCTCGGGGGAAACGAACTACAGAAAGTTCGGGAGAGCCGAGCTATAGAAGGCCGAGCTACGGAAGCCCGGGAAGGCCGAGCTACGGAAGCCCGGAAGGGCTGAGCTACGGAAGCCCGGGGAGGCCGAGCTACGGAAGCCCGGGGAGGCCGAGCTACGGAAGCCCGAGAAGGCCAAGCTACGGAAGCCCGGGAAGGCCGAGCTACGGAAGCCCGGAAGGGCCGAGCTACGGAAGCCCGAGGAGGCCGAGCTACGGAAGCCCGGAGAGACCGAGCTACGGAAGCCCCGAAAGGCCAAGCTATGGAAGCCCGGAGAGGCCGAGCTATGGAAGCCCGGGGAAGACGAATGGAGGAGGTCGGCCTTAGTCGCCTCGCATGGATATTGATGCAATAATGATTTTACCCCCCAACACATGCCCTCCACTCCCTAGTTCGAAGCGTAGGTTCGGGCATAGGGAGTATAAGTCCAAGTGGCATGTTCCGGATGGGACGTTTTGGTTTAGACAGCCCGTGCAATGATGCCCTAATTAATGCGACAGGGTCATCGTGCCTTTGGGGGTAAGGCTCCTTCAAAAGTGACGGTTGGGAATACGCCACGTCGCGAATCTCGATCGATCGGGCGTTTGTCGAGGCAGAGAATTTTTACTTGGCCCAGCCGAGGTTCGGAGAATTTTTACTTGGCCCCACCAAGGTTCGGAGAATTTGTTGCTCGGCCCAGTCGAGGTTCGGAGAATTTTTACTTGGCCCTGCCAAGGTTCGGAGAATTTGTTGCTCGGCCCAGCCGAGGTTCGGAGAATTTTTACTTGGCCCTGCCAAGGTTCGGAGAATTTGTTGCTCGGCCCAGCCTAGGTTCGGAGAATTTTTACTTGGCCCTGCCAAGGTTCGGAGAATTTGTTGCTCGGCCCAGCCGAGGTTCGGAGAATTTTTTGCTTGGCCCAGCCGAGGTTCGGAGAATTTTTACTTGGCCCTGCCAAGGTTCGGAGAGTTTGTTGCTCAGCCCAGCCGAGGTTCGGAGAATTTTTACTTGGCCCTGCCAAGGTTCGGAGAATTTGTTGCTCGGCCCAGCCGAGGTTCGGAGAATTTTTACTTGGCCCCGCCAAGGTTCGGAGAATTTGTTTCTCGGCCCAACCGAGGTTCAGAGAATTTTTACTTGGCCCTGCCAAGGTCGGAGAATTTGTTGCTCGGCCCAACCGAGGTTGAAAGAATTTTTACTTGGCCCTGCCAAGGTTCGGAGAATTTTTACTTGGCCCTGCCAAGGTTCGGAGAATTTGTTGCTCGGCCCAGCCGAGGTTCGGAGAATTTTTACTTGGCCCTGCCAAGGTTCGGAGAATTTGTTGCTCGGCCCAGCCGAGGTTCGGAGAATTTTTACTTGGCCCTACCAAGGTTCGAAGAATTTGTTGCTCGGCCCAGCCGAGGTTCAAAGAATTTTTACTTGGTCCTACCAAGGTTCAGAGAATTTGTTGCTCGGCCCAGCCGAGGTTCGGAGAATTTTTACTTGGCCCTGCCAAGGTTCGGAGAATTCCTGTCCAGACAAGGAGCTCGGTCATGCCGAGGATTGGTAAACAGCATCTATATCTTTTTGCAATCTTTGACAATGTAGTGCATAATGATTTGCATTGAGAAAATGTGCCGACAGGAAGATATAAAGAGGCATATGAAGATAAACTCGGAGAGGACGTACCCTATTGATAATATTTTCGGAGATTGTCCGAATTCCACGTCCGGGGAATGGATTTCCCATCCAAATCCTGTAGCTTGTAGGTTCCCGGTCCAATGATCTCCGCTACTTGGTACGGGCCCTCCCAGTTTGGCGCCAGCTTTCCTTGTTCCAGCGGTTTGGAAACAGAGGCCTTTCGGAGGACAAGGTCGCCGGGCAGGAAGGCTTTCCCTTTGACTCTGGAAGCATGGTAACAGGCCACCCTTTGTTGATAAGCAGCCACTCTGATCCGAGCCTTCTCTCTAATCTCCTCTACCAGGTCGAGGTTGGTGCCGAGCTGTTCGTTGCTAGCTTCCTCTGATTATCAATAAAAGCCCACGATTGGATCAATCAGGAAACATCCACCGCACAAGAGAAATAACTCACCCGAGATGCATAGGACCGCATCATCTTCATGAGGGTCGGATTGTCAATATCAGGAAGAAGGTGGATACTTTCAGCCACGCCTTGCTGCCCGAACGCAGCATCAACCAACTCCAAATCTGCAAACTTATCCGCCAAAGGATCAGCACCCGGGTACAAGGCCGACCTCATTAAGGCGGAAAACACCTCCTCAACACCAGCGCTCGAGCTACTGGGTTGACCATCCCCGCCCGAGGGACCAATCTGGGCGACCTCCGTCTGAGAGGCCTTCAACCTCCCAGCCTCTTCTATCAAGGCCCTAGCTTGGACTTCTTCGGATAATTCGGCTAGCCCAAGCGCCAGCCTCCCCAAAATCTTTTTCGAGGGAGCGCCCATTGCGGGACTCCCGCCTTGCTGCGCCCCCTCCTCCGACGCACCTTTCCCGGTTACCACCATCTGCACCTCCTCCACAGGCTCCCCCGAGGCCTCAGTCTGGCCTATTTCTTGCGCCTCCCCTGCAGGCTCCGCCGAAGCCTCTATCCGGCCCGCTTCTTGAACTACCATGAGCGACCCGGCTTCACTACTACCGGACTCCCCTGCAGAGAGACCAAGAGGAAGCTCTCCCTGAACCTCCTTGGCTGCAGCTGTCCCTTCTCCCTCTCCTGCTGGAGCCAGTGGTGGTCCCACGGAGATGGAAGGCCCCTCGGAAATGACCGCTTCCGCCAGATCCGTTGCTGGTTCCTCTTTCATAGGGGACGCAGTCAGACGAACCAACGGAGCCTCGTTTGAGCTATCCGATATTTCCACTACTGGAGGACAAGGGATCAAGGTTGTCCCCCCCAGATCCTCCTCTGCCCCCGGCGCTCTTGTCGTGATTGTTCCAGCGTCCGGTGGACTTCTTGCGGAGGTATGAGCCCTTTTCTAGGGCCTACCACTATCTGCGCCGCTGCTCTCCCCTGGGCGCTTTCCTCTCTTCCTCTTGGCGAGGCTCGATAATGCCGACCTCTTGGCTGAAAGAATGAAATACACACGATCAGATCCAAACACATTCATCGAGAAAACACAACGAAAAAAGGTAAAAGGAGAACTCACCTTACGGGTCCAGGGGGCTAAGCCCGGCTGCAAAAAGGGCTCCCTCCGATAGCAGGTCGTTAGCCGAAAACACTCGGCCATTGCGAAGGACGTCCAAATCCCTCTCCTCCTGCGCTGACAAAACTGGATGTGTTTCTGCATCCCTAACGAAGTTTCTCCATTTTCGAGGGAAGTCGGAACCAATGTTCCCCTCTGCTATAACGAACCGGCTCTTCCATCCCTTAATAGAGGACGGCTTATCCACGATAACATTGAAGGACCTCCGGGGTCCAATGTAGGGCCACTCTGATTTCCTCCCGGGTATTAGATGGTAACAGGCGCGGAAAAGGGGAAGAGTGGCGACAATCTGAATTTGGTGGCACATCGAGATAAATCCGATGATGCTTCGCCAACTGTTTGGGGCCACCATCGCCGGGCAGATGTTGTAATGAGTCATGATTTCCTTCACCAGGGGATGAAGAGGAAAACGGAGGCCTGCCTTCAAGCTATCTTCATAAACGAAGACCCCAGACTCCAGATCCCGCGAGACCCTGTCTCCAGATTTGGGTGCCCACAGAATGACATCTGAGGGCATGCCATACCATTGATGAATCTTTTCCAAATCCTCAGTGACAATCTCTGAAACCACGTCGTCGTGACTCATCGTCATCTTAGCTGAGAAAAACTCTGGGCAAAACAACGGGTGTCGCAAAGGGCGAAAGACGAAACTCTTCAAGAAAAAAATGAAAGGATGCTGCAAACATGCATATATATATATATATAGTGTGTGTCTATCGCCTTGCTTCCCAGCTAAGGAAGCCGCCTTGAGAAGACGGGGCATCCCGCCCGAGGTGTCCGGAACCGCCTCGACAAATGCCCGATCGATCGGGATTCATGACGTTGCGTATTCCCAACCGTCACTTTTGAAGGAGCCTTACCCCCAAAGGCACGATGACCCTGTCGCATTAATTAGGGCATCATTGCACGGGCTATCTAAACCAAACGTTCCATCCGGAACATGCCACTTGGACTTATACTCTCTATGCCCGAACCTACGCTTCGAACTAGGGAGTGGAGGGCATGTGTTGGGGGGTAAAATTGTCATTGCATCAATATCCGTGCTAGGCGACTAAGGCCGACCTCCTCCCTTCGTCTTCCCCGGGCTTCCATAGCTTGGCCTCTCCGGGCTTCCATAGCTCGGCCCTTCCGGGCTTCCGTAGCTCGGTCTCTCCGGGCTTCCGTAGCTCGACCTTCCCGGGCTTCCATAGCTCGGCCTCCTCGGGCTTCCGTAGCTCGGCCCTTTTGGGCTTTCGTAGCTTGGCCTTCCCGGGCTTCCGTAGCTTGGCCTTCCCGGGCTTCCGTAGCTCGGCCTCTCCGGGCTTCCGTAGCTCGGCCCTTCCGGGCTTCCGTAGCTTGGCCTTCCCGGGCTTCCGTAGCTCGGCCTTCCATAGCTCGGCTCTCCCGAACTTCCTGTAATTCGTTTTCCCCGAGCTTTCATAACCCGACTTCACTGAACGACCCACGATCCAATACCCACCTTCGCGGAACCTGACGCAGGAGAGCCTCAGCCTACTGTAACGGCACCCTAGACAAGGAATCATACTAAGAAGTGGTCTAGAACCTATCAATGCCACCTGAGACCTACACATCTACCAGATCTCAAGCTATCAAGGAGCTCTCCCAGCCGTCGATCCCCTAACAGACAAGATACGGATCCCAACGGCCCCACAACGGTCTGATTCGATCCACTCCCATATCCTAACAACCTCTAGACCTTCCAGAAGGCGCTCAAGATCCAGGTGACAGTTTATAAATAGGACACTCCCACATTCCCTCAGGTACGCATACGTGCGCGCTCACACCCTCACTCTCACTCTCCTGCTCTCACGCCGGCAGCTCGTCGGTGCTCTTGCCCTTTAGAGCTCCCGATTGGTCGCCCCCGGAGAGGCCTCCCAGAGAGATCCACCTCCCCACTATCTGGTTGATCGTCGATTTCTTCTCCACTGACTTGAGCGTCGGAGGGTCGTCCGCGGAGGGCCACCCCCAACGCCTCTCGCGCGAGGACTTTTGTGCAGGTCCGCCCCCCTTTGGAGATCGACCGCGCCTGAGTCGGAGGACGGATCCCGGCGGCAACAAAACAAAATAATAAAAAATAAAAATTTTAAAACCTGGTTTTAATGACATACATATGCACATGTATTCCTTAAAAGGAAAATCATAAATAAATCAACATCGTCATATACATAAAAACTAGCTATAAAGCTACTAAAATTGAAATAGGAATAAATGCAAAATAATATAATTAAATATAAAATATGATACATAATTTACTGATTTTTCTTTTGAAGCAAAACCTTCACTTCTTGTAATAAAAGGATCCCCACACTATTGAAAATTTAGCTCAACTATGTTTCTAATAGGCTATACAACGTAGCTTGAGTGACTTTCTTACATTACCATTATCACCTTAGAGAACTTTTGAATTGTATTGATAAAAGAATGCTATTTTAAGATACCATGCATCTCTGCCTTATCTCTAACCTTTATTATAGCTTTATTTTAATTCCTGCTCCCCTCTCGTTTAGCACTGATATTAATTTTTAATAAATATGGAGTTACATTTTATCTAACTTTTCTTTTTACTCAAAAAATATTGGAGATAAATGCATATCTATGATTCCAGGACTTTGACGTCAATACGCAGAAAATGCATGTATGAGAAGTTATAGGTATGTAGCTAAGAAAAAAATATTCTAATTCATGTCACATTTTTGAAAAAAAAAAAATAACAACAAATTCTTGGAAAAGAACAAATTTTCATATGGGATAATTTGTTTTAGAAAAGGCATTCATATGGATAAAATGTTATTTAATACAAAGATTTGTTAGTAAACTAAGTTTTTAAGTTCCTAAAGTAGCACTTTGTTGCACCGTATGTGTTGGATATAACGAAGCTTCATGACTTCCCCTCCTCTATTTTAATTAAATAATTAGCTATAATAAATCAATTTAATTTAATTGTTAGAAATATTTATATATCCATATAGGCCATAAATATAGTGAATAAAAAGGAAATAATATCACCAAAAAAAGGTTAAATACCGTTTCTATATATGAAATAATAAAAAGAGTAACCCATAGTGTATATTGTGGCATTTTGCCACATCACCCTGTCACCATATTCCACTTCTCCAGCTTATCAAAACCCAACTTCTTCACGCTGCCGTCCCGAAAAAGAAGGCATTTCAGGTAGACCGAAACTTCTATATATTCTTTCATTAGCACCACCATGGTTTACTTAAATTAATTAACGATATGGGCTTAATTAATTAACCAGTGTCGTAGTCCTTGGAGCTTATAAGTTACCGGACTGAGGTCGCCACCGCCGGACAAGATATAAGGAAAAGAAAACAAGGTTTCTCTCAACTTTCCATGGAGAAGAGAATTCAGGACATTCTTGGTCCCATGCAGAAGGATTTCAACCTTGCCCATAACGACTTCAGCGGTGGTCAGACATCCCTTCTATGCCTTCCCTTCGCTCTTTTTTTTATGGCAAGAAACCTTTTGGCATTTCTTGAATTCTTGAATTCATACGATTTTCTTTTCCTTTTTCAATTTTCTCCATGACTTCAAGATCTTTACCGCAAACGTTCAATTTTCTCTATAGGCTTCAATATTTTTTTTTTTTTTTCTCCTACTAGCTTGGATACGTGAAATGTTGTTCGATCTACTAAGAAAACAAGGTTGCTTTTACTCCCAACTTTCCATCGTACGTTATGGCCTGGGATCGAGAAGAGATTTCAAGCGAGGATTTCAACCTTGCCCGTAACGACTTCAGCGGTGGTCAGACACCTCCTCTATGCCTTCCCTTCGATCTTTTTCTCACGGCAAGAAACCTTTTGCATTTCTTGAATTCTTGAATTTATACGATTTTCTTTTCCTTTTTCAATTTTCTCTATGACTTCAAGGTCTTTTTACAAAGAAGTGAATGCATTACCACTTCTTTCTCTTCTATACTTTGCCGGACCAAAATCTCCACATGCATTAACCTCTTTAGCTTGGGATACAAGGCATTGATTTGAGAGTTTTGCTCTGCACTCAAGGACTTGTATGATTTTCTAATTTTCAAAGTTGCTGACGAGCTCTTTCACCTTTTGTAGGTATTTGGTCATCTTCTATTCCTTTTCCTCATATTCTCTTGGGACTTGTTTCACCATGAGCTAGGAGTTGCGACGAATTCTAATCTTGAGGACCTTTAGTCCTTAGGCTAATTCCAAGCCACAGAGGAGTGCTTTAAACTCCATTTCTTAATTGAAGGCAATGAAGTTAAATGTTACACTAAGGAGAGAGGGGAAATCCCAAAAAAAATAGTAAGAAAAAAAGGAGAAGAATCCAAAAGGTTCAATTGTATTTGCTTGAGTTCATCTTAAGCTAGTGAAANAGTTAATCGTATATGCTTTCAATACAATTAAAGTTTATATGCTTTCAATACAATTAAAGTTTAAATATGCTTTCAACAATTAAAGTTAAAATTTGAAGAGGGAGAGATAATTTGAATATTAAAGGAGGAGAGTTAATTTAAATAAAAGGGAGAGATAACCAAGTTATCATTATGTTTAATTGAAAAGGGAAAAATTATTTGCTTGAACTTAATAATTGAAAATTTTGAATGAATTATAAAATTGAGTTTCATAGGGGGAGCTATCTCATTTAGGGGGAGCCTCTCAATGAACATAAAAATTGATTTTGGTATCAAAATTTTTTCAATACAAACATGCATATACTCAATGTTTTTGTCATCATCAAAAAGGGGAGATTGTTGAGAAATTTGGGAAATTGTATTTACCCCCCAACTTTATTGATTTTGATGATTTCCAAAAGCCATGAGTATTTTAAAGGAAATAATGAGTTTATTATCAAAAACCTTGAGCTTATTCAAAATGAAAGCAATGGACTCTCAATGTTTAAATTCACTGAGTTTGAATCAATTTGAAAAAGAAGTTCAAGCTCTATATTTAAGATTTCAAAAAGGAATTTTTACATGATATATTTCAATCAATGATTTCTTGAAACATGTCTTGAATTCATGCTTAATGTCATATTTATTGTATTCAAGTCAAAATATCATTTAAAATTATTCTGGGACGAATTTCAAAGTCAATCAGAAAATTTCTGATTTTTGATACGTTCCGGAGCCGACTCTAGAGTTTCAGAGTCGACTCCTGTAAGTACAGAGATTTCTGATTTTCTCGAGTCGACCCTTGGATTTCAAGAGTCGACCCCTGACTCTGTGCGAGCCGACTCCTGACTGTGCGAGTCGACTCCGCTCAAACAACAGAAACCATGTTTTTTGAGCACTTCTCGAGTCGACTCCCGACTGTCAGGAGTCGACACTTTGGTTTTTCGCGAGTCGACCCTCTAACGTTTAAAATGTTTCTATTTTTAGTAATCGACTTCGAGCCGACTCCCACAGTGCTCGAGTCGACTCCGCAAAATTCTGGGCGCGATTTTTCACGATGACACATCAGCCCCAACGGTAAGATTTTCAAATAACGGCTATATTTCTGTATTTCTAACGGATATATTTTTGCAGAATCTATAATAGAGGAGCTCTTTTCAAATAAAATCAATCAATAGAGTGGTGAAAAGAGAGAAAAGAAAATCTTTCAAAAAGAGGGAAAAACAGAGCTTTATTGAAAAAATCATTTGAGTCAAGAAAAGAGATTCAAAAGGAGTGAAATCAAAAAGAGAGATTCGTGTGCTCCTGAGCTACAATCTGCAAAAAGTTCAAGAGGAGATCCCAAAGCAACCAAGAGCAACATCAAGATCTTCCAACCTAGAAGAAAAAGAAGAAAAGCTTCAACCAACATCCAAAAGCCCCAAAGCTAGAAGAATCTGTGCTGAGGCCTGATTCCACCATCAAAGGAGTTGGAGAAGAGAAGCAAAGAAGCCAATCCTGCATTCAAGCTTATTCAATCAGGCTTTTCTAAACTTAAGCTTTATTTTGTTTATTCTGCTCTAGAGGAGCTGTTTGTATTTAAAACTCTGATTTATTTTCTTGTGTACTGATTCAATCAATGGGTTGAATCAGTGGAGGTAGTTGTACCTCGTTGTAAGCTTGGGATAGCTTACGGTTGGGTTCGTTGTGACCCCGTTAAAACAACGAGTTGGGTTTTGTGCTGGTAAGCCCATGTAAAACCGGCTGGGTTCGTTGTGATCCCAAAAAAACAACAAGTTTGAGTTGTGAGCTTGTAAAACAACTCGGCTGTAATCTAGGGACATTATAGTGTGGACCCAAGGGAATCTTGGGAGTGGACGTAGGTGCTGATTGCGCCGAACCACTATAAAACCTTGTGTTTGCCGTGTTCATTTGTCTCTCACCCTATCTCTCTTATATTTCTGGTTGTGCATTGCTTATAAGTTAATTTCTCTCACTTGCACATCTTGAGTTAACTGTTTAAAACATTTCAAAAGTCTTAAATTTTTAAGAACCCAATTCACCCCCCCTCTTGGGTTGCCATCTGGGCCAACACTTATGCTTCTGTAGCAAGAATAATAACCTTGAGAACTCTAATTGCCTTAGCCTCAATTCATAAATTAATAATTCATCAAATGAACGTAAAAACTGCATTTTTAAATGGAGAATTGGAAGAAGAAATTTATATAGATCAACCTCAAGGATTTGAAGTAAAAGGACAAGAAAATAAAGTATATAAATTAATCAAATCTCTTTATGGTTTAAAACAAGCTCCTAGACAGTGGCACATTAAGTTTGATGAAATTATTTTGAAAAATAACTTTAAAATAAATGAATATGACAAATGTGTATATTATAAAAGACAAGATACTGATTTTATAATACTATGCTTATATGTAGATGATATATTACTCCTAGGAACATCATTAAAATTAATTCAAGAAACTAAAAGCTACTTATCAAATAAGTTTGATATGAAAGACCTAGGAGAAGCTGATATAATTCTAGGAATAAACTTAACAGAGTAGATAATGGAATAGCAATAAGTCGGCACACTCAATAAAGAAAATGCTTCAAAAGTTTGAATATTATGATTTAAATCCTATTTCTACTCCCTATGATCATAACTCTCATTTAATTAAAAATTTAGGAGAACCTATTAATCAATTAGGATATTCTCAAAGAATAGGATCCCTATTATATATTTCAAATAGAACTCGTCCAGACATAGCTTATGCAGTAGGCAGATTGAGTAGGTATACTAGCAATCCTAGTGAAGAACATTGGAAAGCCCTAGAAAGAATTTTTAGATATCTTAAGGGAACCATAAATTATTCTCTAGTGTATTCTGGTTATCCTGAAGTGATTGAGGGGTATAGTGATGCTAATTGGGTAACAGATAAATTCGATGTTAAGTCCACCACTGGGTATCTCTTCCTATTAGGAGGAGCTGCAGTATCTTGGGGCTCATGTAAACAAACTATAATCACTAGAAGTACTCTAGAGTCTGAGCTAACAGCTCTTGACACTACTTGCACTGAAGCACAATGGCTGAAAGACTTAATAAATGATATAGATATTCTTTCACCAAATATTTCTCGAATTTGTTTAAATTGTGATTGTAGAGCTCTTATTGATCTGTTAAATCAACAGACAACAAATAAAAAGATGAATAATCATATCCTGATCAGGTATAAATCTATAAGAAATAAAATGAAAGAATCAATATCACTGCAGTTTGTAAGATCTAAACATAATTTGGCAGATCTTTTAACCAAAGGCCTTTCGAAGGCTGCGGTATTTGAGACATCAAGGGGGATGGGGCTTAAGCCCATATATTAGTCACCAGAGTGGACCCCTACCGTCATGGCAACCCCATGGTTAAGGTTCAAAGGGAAAAATCTCTGAGGTGATATCTGGAAGCACCGCTTTCAGAGTCTGTCTCCATCCCATCCTATGGTGTGGTGCTTTATTGTGACGGTTAGGTTGAGCATAGCTCTTAATAGATCCAAGGCTGTAAATTCAGCGAGGTCATGTACCCTTGGAGGATCTACCTTATTGAGCATAGCTCTTAATAGATCCAAGGCTGTAGATTCAGCGAGGTATGATTCCGTTGCACATACCCTTGGAGGATTTACCTTAGTGAGAGTAGTCGTGAGGCCGCGACTATGGGACCGGGCCAATCCCTAGTAACTCTCATAAAATCAAGGCAAGCGCATGGCCTAGATAGCGCTAACCCGCATTATGATCAGCTCATCTTCATACTATGTGTATTTTATACTAAATGCAAGTTCAAACCTAGAAGGTACTTGCACTAAGCACAGTAAATTTTAAAGTTTTGAAATTGCTTATTGAATTTAATTTATTTAGTTATTATTCTTTTGTTTTATTTTTTATTTTTTTTGTGGGGGATTGTTAACGTTGGGCCGTTTTTCTAAATGCCAACGTTGTTTAAAAAAAATTGCCTAGCCATAAAAAAAAACGTCTGACCGTTTTTTTTTAAAAAATCTATAAATATGTTTCAAAGGATGAAAATTTTGAGAAACCACAACAATTCTACATTTCATTATTTTTTGTGTTTCTTCGAAGATTGTGTTGGAGATCGTTGATCGTCCGTTGAGATCGTGCCACCGACGGATGTAGGAATCTGGCTTCCGGGTTGTACCTTGGAGGAGAGTTGAGGTTCTATTTTCTTCGCACGAGAAGGGGGACCAGTTCTCCTTTAGGGCAGTGGTGTAAACCGCCTCCCAGGCCTGATTCTTGACTTATTTTTATTTTGAGATATTTTTTTTGAATATAATCTGCCTCGCACACACCATAGATATTTTTTTATGTATACTAATATATTCCTAGTTGCAAGCATGAAGAAATCAATATGATTAACAAAAGGTTGATCTCATTCTTGATGCGATCATTTATTACAAACTCTAATTTATTCATGACTTTCAAATGTTCAATGGCCAGAAAAACAAAGATCAGATCGTTTATGAAATCTGTTCAAATGGTAATGTATCTCGGCCGATGTCGTCGATGGTAGAGGGAGGAGGAGGCCCATGGCATCACCTATCTCAGACCAAATCAAGAGGATGGCCATCAAACTGTCCAAAACCCGTTTCTGGTTCGTTCTTCGTGATTTATCTGCTCTCGATGAATATACTTCTTCTCCCATTTCCACTGGGAGTTTCCTGCACTACAACATAACTCCATCTTTTCTTTTTTCCTCTCCCTTGAATCACACATACCTTAATTTTCTTCCAGTCATGGCATCTCCCGAACACACCCCTGCATGGGCCGTTGCGACCGTTTGCTTTGCACTCATCGCCATCGGCATCCTCATAGAACATGGCTTCCATCGTCTAGCTAAGGTATATATATATTTTTTCATTTTACTGTATTTTTAGTTAGAATCACTAGCTGATTAATTCTGTTCTTTGCTTCATTTGATGATAACTGGTATCAGTGCCTTAAGAAGAGGAGGAGGAAGTCATTGATCCAGGAGCCATGAAGGAATGGGAATGGGTGGCATTTCAGGGAGGAGGGGAGCTGGAGGAAGGGGGACGCTACGGAACATGGCAGATGGATCGGGAAGGAGGAAGAAGAGAGGGCCAACCAAGGGATTTTTTGTTTGTTATTTTTTTTAAAAAAAATGTTGCCGACGCTTTAAACATCGGCAAGATTAAAAATTGCCGATGCTTTATAGCATCGGATTGTCCCGACGCTTTTTAAAAGCGTCGGGATTTTTGATCATGCCAACTCTTTAAAGCGTCGGCAAGATCAAAAATTACCGACACTTTTAAGCATCAGCATATCCCAACACTTTTTAAAAGTGTTTTAAAAGTTCGGGATTCTCCGTCTTTACTCCCTTTATCCCGATGCGCTGGAAAGCATCGAGATGATATTTTTCGACGCTTTTTAGCATCGAAAATGACATTTTAGCGTTGGAATAGCGAAAATTAGTTGTAATGTAAATATTTCTTTTGATTGGAAATTTATAAATTTTGCATAGATGTATATTTTGTCTTCATGTGATTTGTAGTTACAAAGAAAGTGGAAGTTGCGTAGCTTCCGCCGAGATCAAGCGCGTGAGGAAAGATATAGAAGAAAAAGAGAAAGCCTTTATTTTTCGAGGTCTAAGCTATCCGGTTAGAGAGCCTTAAATAACCATCCATCTTGAATGATAAGACTTATCCGCACCAGCCTGTAACCAACTCCTAAAATATGGAAGTCTATCCAGAAACCTGAGCCCAATCCCCATGGACCCAGTTCCATAACCTACAATTAGGTTATTAAACATTCTCTCAAAAACTCCCTTCTAAGCCATGCAAGAAAGCACTCAAACCCGAGCCCATGTACACTCATGACTCACATGCTCTCTATTCTTGGGTCACAAGCCGACCCAAATGACTTAGGAACCTGAGAACTTATGTAGCCTAAGCTCTCAAACATGTGACTCTTCTGAACTTTGGAAGTGCCACACCTGAGCTTACAATCTTTACCTTGGTGCATCAAAGTTATAGTAAGCTCCACCTAGTCCATCAATCCCATCAGTGCTCCACATCTGAAGAAGCTATCTCGAGGTAGTATCTTAGTGAGTGCATCCACTGCGTTATCTTTGATAAACACTTTCACAAGCTCCAACTCACCATCCTCCACAAGCTTCCTGATCCTATGGTATCCGATGTCAATATGTTTGGTCCTAGCATGATAGACTGGATTCTGGACCAAACATAAAGCACTTTGGCTATCAGAAAATACCCTGATCACCCCCTGTGCTATCCTTATCTCCAGTGTAAGACCTTTTAGCCACATAGCCTCCTTTGTAGCCTCTAAAATACCAATATACTCTGACTCTGTAGTAGACAAAGCCGTCACTAGCTACAGACTTGAGCTCCATGAATTGGACCACATTCAACATAAAGACATACCCTGTCGTTGACCTTCTGGTGTCCAAATCACCTCCATAGTCAGCATCAACAAAACCTGCTATCCGATCCTATGCCTCCATGGTCAGTCTAGGGCCATCCTCCATGCTACTATACCCATAGCATATACTAACACTGACTGTGCCAACAAGATATTTGAAGATCCCTTTCAGAGCTCTCCAATGTGCTTTACCCAGACTAGCCATGAATCTGCTAACTTGGCTAATAGCATATGCAAGATCAGGCCTACAACACACCATAGCATACATGAGGCTGCCAACTCCTGAAGCATAAGGTACTTTGGACATCTCCTCAACCTCTATGTCAGAACTCGATGACATAGTCTTGGAGAGCTTAATGTGACCGGCCAATGGTAATGCAGCTGGCTTTGCACTATCCATACTATACCTCTCCAAGATCCTTCTAATATAAGTCCCTTGAGATAAATGAAGCAACCTCCTGTGTCTGTCCCTAAAAATTTTCATCCCCAAAATCCATGTAATAGGACCTAAATCTTCATTTCAAACTCAGCTGACAATGCTGCCTTTAGATCCTCCACAACAGCTTTACTCTTGCATGCAATTAACATATCATCCACATACAAAAGCAAGTATAATCGGAAATTATCTTCTAAAATCCAAAAATAAACACAGGGATCATACTCACATCTAGACATGTCGATGCTCCTAATAAAGGTATCAAACCGCGATACCATTGACGCAATGACTGCTTCAAACCATACAAGGATCTCTGCAAATGACATACCTTTCTTTCTGACACCAGTTCTATGAACCCCTTTGGCTGCTCCATATAAATCTCCTCCTTCAAATTCCTATGAAGGAAGGCCGTCCTGACATCCATCTGCTCCAGTTTTAGATTTTGCACTGCTACAATGCTCAGCAATATCCTGATAGATGTGTATCGTACCACTAGTGAGAACACCTCATTGTAGTCAATGCTTTCTTTATGAGAAAATCCTTTAGCCACCAACCTGGCCTTATACCTGATCTTCTCCTTCTCTATGGCTCCTTCTTTGCATTGAAATACCCATTTACAACCAATGGGCTTCTTTCCACTTGACAGTGACACAAACCGCCAAGTCCGATTCTTCTGTAGGGACTGCATCTCTTCCGCCATTGTCTGGACCCACCTATCTCTATCCTAGCTTGTCATTGCCTTCTAGTAGGTAACTGGTCCTCCACTGGCAGCAACCAATGCATATGACATGATCTTGCCAAACCTTTATCGCTTCGGTTGCCGAATGCCCTCTTTGGCTTATGTAGTGCAATGCCGATGCCCCAGGATGCGACTCCGCCCTCTGCTCATCTCTTCCGTGAGCATGCATCTGGCTGGTCCCCACATGTGAAGACATATCTGGAGTATGCTCCACCTAATTCTCATGTCCTTTTAGTGATCTTACAAAAGGTAAAATATCATAAGTGGTTAGTTGCTCAGCTGCGCCCTATTGAGCCTCCTATTGCCCACCCGCGTCCGACTGAGCCTCCAGCTGAACCTCTACCACCTTCTGCTTCTTGAGGACTGAGCTCTCATCAAAAATCATATCCCTGCTAATCATGGCCTTTTGCTCCAAGGGATCCCATAGCTTGTATCCCTTGACTCTTTGCGGATATCCAATGAACACCATTTTTTGGGCTTTGGCGTCCAACTTGGTCCGCTAACTGGCATCCACATGTACAAATGCTGTACATCTAAAAACTCTGATATGGCTAAGCTTCACCTATCTACCAGACCATACATCCTCTGGTAACCTCCCATCAAGCTTGACATGAGGAGACATGTTCACCAAGTAGGTTGCTGTGTCAACTATGTCTACCCAAAACATTTTAGGTAATCCTACTTGCAATCTCATGCATCTAGCTTTCTCCATGAGAGTTCGGTTTATTCTCTCAGCCACTCCATTTTGCTGAGAAGTTCTAACCGCTGAAAATTACCTTTTGATGCCTCCGTCTGTGCAAAATTTGAAAAACTCCTTACTTGTGAATTTTTCACCGTTATCAAACCCCACCACCTTTACATATCTTCCTGTCTCCTTCTCCACCTCAGCTTGCCATGCTTGAAATTTGGAGAAGACCTCTGACTTTTTCTTCAAGAAATATACCCAGACCTTCCTTGAAAATTATCAATCAGAGTCATGAAATATCTGGCCCCATTCCTGCTTGAAACTAGAGCTGGACCCCAAACATCACTGTGTACTAGCTCCAAGGGACCTGTACTGTGTGCTGAACTGGTAAAAAATTTTATCTTGTGTTACTTGCCCATCTGACATGGCTCACAGACCTCTGCAATATCCTCATCCAAAGCTGGAATCCTCCTGTCCTTCATCAGCACCCTCATGCCCCGCTCTCCCATGTGACCAAGACGATAGTACCACATGCGGTACATATCCTACTGACTGTGCATTGCTGCTGCTGTCTCAGACGCTTCACACATCACAGACCCAACCAGCTAATATAAATTATTTTTCAGCCTCTTCCCCCTCATCACAACCATGGAACCTTTCATGACATTGAGTACTGTTGGAAATTGTATTCTAAAGACAATCATTTGATGATTGTGCTGATGTAAATTGTACGTATATAAATTGATATATTAATAAAAGTTAGTTTATTCATTACAAGAACATCTTCTTAATACTCCTGAAAGTAATGAAGCCCTTAGGATCTTCCTCACGATAAAGGAGGATTTATCTTAGAAGGTCCTTAAAAGAGTTCGCGACCAAATGATATACTATGACAGGGCCATAGTACTATCAATTATAGGATGTTGTATATCATATTTGTTGGTTATCCTCTTAACCAAGGAGTGTAGAGACACTGGTATGACATACAGGTAAAAGTGTAGGAGTACATTTCATCGAACGTGACTCATTTCTGGATACTCTGCTGTCAAGAGTTAAACCGAGAAGATATAGGTATATGTATCCTTCAGACCTGAAGATCATAACCAGTGGCTTACAAGCAACTCATTGTACTTAGATGCCAGACCACCTGGATTTCTAATCCAGCTACGAAAGGTTACTGGGTACAGTCAAGTACTTGTGGTAGTCAGTTGTGGATCAAGATGGAATTTGACCTATCCCATTAAAAGGAGAAATGCTTGTGTTTCAATTTAGCAAGACCTTGGCCAAGGCACTTCATGTGAAAGTCACATGATCATTAAAGTTGAAATCACTTTATGGATTTGCTAGTTAGAGTTGACAGGCTCTTAAGCCATCCTTAGCATTTATGGTCAAGAGAATAAATTATACGGTAACTGTTTCTTAGGGTTCTTGGAGTTTGCTCGGTAACTCTTTGACCTATCCGAACGTCGGGTTCCATTGCTAGATGGGCACATCGATTAGTATAGAAAGTTATTTCTATGCTACCGACTTAGGTTCGAACCTAGAGAGTCACACACATAGAAGTTTTCTAGGATGATCTATTTACTGATTAACGATTGAGAATCGTATATGATTTAATTAATTAATTTGATTGATTGAATTATCTCAATTGGATTAAGTACAATTGAATAAGATTCAATTTGGTTTAAGTCTATTAGAAGGACAAGTCAATTTCAATATTGATTTAAAATTAGACTTGATTTGAATTTAAATAGATTCAGGACTAGCCAAATTTGATTTGGGCTTGGACCATGATTTATGTGGGTTAAGTCAAATAAATTCAGATCAGAACCCAAACCTCTCGAATATGGATCTCATATGATGAGATGGCTAAAATCTCATCTCATGAGATAGAATTTAATGCATGATATTTATTTACCGAACGTCAGATTTATCCCTCGTCTCTTTGATTTTCTCTGAACGACGGAACTAAACCAAATGCCATGACTCCTTGGTTTTCTCCAAACGTCGGAATTAAACCAAGCGCCGCGCCTTCGGCGTCTCTTCGCTTTTGCCAAACGATGGATTCTTAAATGTTAGATTTAAATGTCAAGGCTAAATCTAGACTATAAATAGAGGGCATTCCCTCACCAGAGAATACAGAACAAAAATAGAACAACAATACACGATTTGTCATGGATTATAATTCTAAATTATCGTGGATTGTAATTCTAAAATGTTAGAATAGAAAATCCTGGTGATTCTGGTGTTAGCGGAAGCCTAGTGGATCTTGGAGGAAGATTCAAGTGAGAAGATTCAAGATTAGCAAAGCTATTTTTTTCGTGAGCTAGCACTCCCGGAAATCTGATCATTCGGGGCTTCGCATGGACGATACTAGAGGCCGGACAATTGAACGGCTGCAGAGCGATAAGGATTTACCTACTATTCTTAAGGTAAGTGATTTGATCCCTAGATCTTAAGGCAGGCTTCAAGATAATAGTGTGACTAGTCATCTTAAAGATCAAGATATGATCTTGATATTTTTATGCATATTTTAGATCAAACGACCCTGAATATATAGGCAAAGATATGATCTTGATACATATTAGATAGATTAATATGTAATCTTTTAAGTTCCACAATGATAATAGTAATCAATTTTTAAAAAAAAATATGCATGCCTCGGAGACTATTTCTCCCTACAAATGGTATCAGAGCCATGGTTTCGTTAATGATCTAATTTATTGCATGTAAATTAATATTCTTATTAATTATGTAATTATGGCTAAAACTTATCACAAGCCAATATGGTCACAGGTGGATTAAAAATCCGAATTACCCATTCAATGAGGTATTCTGTGACATATTACCGTGCGATTGTTTTATCATTGATGCTTTGTTTAAAGAAAATTTAAATTGTGCTTTGGCATCAAAATACACCCTCTCAAAAGATATTTTATATTTGATACATCTTGATGTTGTATAAAACCATAATATTTGCATGTTTAGTATAAAAACATAGATATGATATATGATGGCATGATGTCTATGTTATAAAATATACAAATATTTATGAGAGTTTTATTTGAATGTCAAATATTAGTTCATAATTTTTTTTAGATATGATCTAAATATAGGAATTATGAGTAGTAATATTATGCTTGATTGAAATATATGACATGTTAACATGAAATATATTTAATCATTTGGGTTAGCTAAATCGGATCCATAAAGGGTTAGACTCTAAGGTTTAAATCAACTGGACTAAAAGAGTATTGTTCAAATCTAATTAGATTAGGTTAAGAATGCTCTAAATCAAACAATAGTTGTAGTTGATCAAGTCCTTCTCTTTGATTAAACCAAATGGAAGTAGATTAGGCTCCGTGGTTGAGTATGAATCTATTAGATGGTCAAATCAGAATTGGTTAACCATATGATGTCAAGGTGGGATGGCAAGTTGCTCTAGGATCAAAATGGTTTTTAATTGGGAGCTACTCGTATGATGCGTCTTTAACGAGTTAATGGCATATCCCTCCCATCGATCTCTCTCACCTGGTCATTGTGATGAACCATTTATGATTCAGATTATTTACCTGATTAGGGTTGACCCATGCCTGTAAGGATATCAGTATGACTGATTTAGGTGCCACTTAACCTGACTTAATCTGTTTCATTCTACCGATTTCATAGATTCAGTGGGAGAACTTGATTAGTCAATTTATCTTCATATTATTAAAATCCTCTAAAATTATTAGGTCCTTAAAATGAAATAGTTATATGATAACTAGATCATAGCCTCCCATTAAGGTGGGTGATAATGAGTCCGATGTCTTGATAATCATTGGAGGCACTCCATGCCTGGTGCTTGTCAACCATCGGAATTATCATTCATTATTTGATAAGTCAGCGTAACTATTAAATAAATAGTCAGGTGAGCCGAGCTTCACTCGGGCTTGGTTGTCTATTGATAGGTTACACTGATTATATCATTTAATGGTTGGACCTAACCAGAACTTTCAGTGGAGGTACTTCATGCCTGCTGAAGAGGTACATGGGGCAAACTGAACACTAAGAATTGTTTGGGGAAACAATTGGTTTTGAACCTACTCTTAGATGCATATGGGTTAGCCAAGCTTCACTTGGGCCTGTATGTAGTTTATGTAGATCTTAGTGCCTGCTAAAGAATTAAGAATAATTCTTCGAATTGGGGTGTAGAGGCTACCAATTTGAACAAATAGTGGAAGAATCTTTAAACTAAAGTCCAAGTCTTTAGACTGAATCAATTTATACTAATAAACTTTAGTTTTTCCTTATGCAGAACATGGCCACTAATTTATCATTAAGGTCCCTATTGGATAGTGACAAATTGAATGGTTCCAATTTCAATAGCTGGTTCAGAAAACTTAAGATCGTCCTTGAGCATGAGAGGATTCTATATATTCTGAAAATCCTGCACCAAAGATACCTGATGCAAACACCCAAAGTTCTGAGAGAGACACTTATTAGAAGTGGCTCATGATAGAACTAGCGTGCGTTGTATCATGTTAGCAGCAATGAACGATGAATTCGGTCGCTGGTTCGAGAATGCTCAGCCAGAAGAAATCATTCAAGCATGAATGAATCTTTCGACACACCCGACGATGTTGAAAGGCACAAGACTAGTTGTGCTATTTTCAATGCTCGAATGAAGATAGATCTCCTATCACTGATCATGTATTGTACATGATCGAGAAGATAGAACTCCTAAGCAAGCTCGGCTTTCCCTTACATGAGCAGTTGGGAAAAGATGCGATCCTGAATTCCTTGCCTCCATCCTTTCGACCTTTCCTTACTCATTTTCGAATGACAAAGCCTACAGTCAACTACCACAGTTTGTTGGGGTGTTACAGAACTTTGAGAAGGATAACCAGCTCTCTAAGGGTTTGGTTAATGTGGTTGAAGGATCTAAGGTAGGGCGTAAACCCTTTAGGAAAGGGAAGAAGAAAAAGAATAATAAAAGGTGCAACATGTTAGGACATCTATAAGGGGTCAGATGCAGAAGAAGAAAGTTGATAAAAGTCAAGCTGAATGCTTTCACTACAAGATGCAAGGGCACTGGAAGAGGAACTATCCTCTTTACATTGCCACACTTGATCCAAACAGGCAAAGAAGAAAAAGGAGCAAGATGTTGCTTAACAAGGTATTTATATGATAACACCTTGTAATTTTCTATATATGATAATCAGACCTGGGTATTCGATACCGGGAATCCTTTTAATATTTGCAATTCATTGCAGGGACTACAGGTCACCAGAAGATTTGAGGACAATGAAAGATTCCTAAATGTCGGCGATGGAAGATTAGTTCCTGACATTAGGAGTTCTTGAAATAGTTTTCAATAGAAATGTCATTATACTAAATGATTATCATTTTGCCCAACGTTCTTATTGAACGTAATTTCTGTAGGCCTTCTGGCCAAAAATAATTATGAAATTATAATAAAGGATGTTACTTTGAATATCATTATGAATGGAGTCACTGTAATGACTGGGCATTTATCTAATAGAATTTATATATTATCACAGCCTGTGAATGTAGTGTACCAATCAAGTAAGCGCCCTAGAACAACTGATGTCACAGATATTTATCTTTGGCACCATCGGCTGGGTCATATCAACAAGAACAGATTAAACAGGTTAATTCAGGAGGGCATCCTTCGAGTTGATGATTGTGAATCATTAACTACTATGAATCATGTCTTCTTGGTAAAATGACCAAATCATCTTTTACTGAAAAAGGTGAAAGAGCCAAAGAGCTATTGGGTCTAGTACATATTGATGTATGTGGACCAATGAGCACTTGTGCCAAAGGTGGATACTACTACTTCATTACTTTTACAGACAACCTTTCTAGGTTCGGTTATGTCTATCTTATGCGACATAAATCTGAATCGTTTGAAATGTTCAAACTATATCATAAGAAGTAGAAAAACAAACAGGAAAATGTATTAAGACCCTTCGATCAGATCGAGGAGGCGAATACCTTTCCAATGAATTTGTGACATATTTAAAGGAGAATGGGATTCTCTCTCAATGGGACTCCTCCTGGAACACCGCAACATAACGTGTGTCAGAAAGGAACGAACTCTGTTAGACATGGTTCGGTCCATGATGGGTTTTGCAAGCTTGCCAATATCATTTTGGGGATACACATTAGAATCAGCTTGTCATATTCTTAATAAGGTTCCAAGTAAGTCTGTTTCTAAAACTCCACATGAGATGTGGTATGGACATAAACCGGTTATTACCTATCTGAGAGTCTGGGGGTGTCTGGCTTATGTGAAACATGCAAAATCAGATAAACTTGAACCTAAATCTGACAAATATTTTTCATCGGCTATCCGAAAGAAATAAAGGATATTACTTCTATAATACTGAAGAACAAAAGTTGTTCATTAGTAATAGAGCAGTTTTTCTTGAAAAGGAGTTCCTTAGTGAAGGAACAAATAGCTCTGATGTTGAACTTGAGGAAGTTCATCAAGTAGAAGGAACAACACAAACCAGTGAACCCCTAGAATATGAGTTGATTAGATCAAACTCAAAACCCATTTTAGATGCACCATTAAGGCGATTTGGTAGAGTACCACATCAACCGGACAAATACTTGGGTTTCTTGGTCCAGAACGATGATCCTGTTAAACTCGATGAGAACAACGAGGATCCGATCACCTATATGGATGCTATGCAAAGGACTGACTCTAATAAATGGCTTGATGCCATGAAATCCAAACTTGATTCCATGAAGGACAATAATGTATGGACATTAGTTGACCCACCCGAAGGGATAAAACCCATAGGATGTAAATGGGTTTTCAGAGGAAAAAGGCGCAGATGAAAGGTAGAGACCTATAAAGTACGTCTGGTTGCCAAGGGGTATCGTCAACGTTATGGTATTGACTATAACGAAACATTTTCTCCTATGGCAAAGTTGAAATCTATTCGGATTATGCTAGCTATAGCAGCACACTTTGATTATGAGATTTGGTAGATGGATGTTAAAACCACTTTTCTAAATGGTGATTTAGAAGAACAGGTGTATATAATACAGCCTGAAGATTTTATATCTGAAGACGAGTCTAAATTGTGCAGGCTACAGAAGTCTATTTATGGACTTAAGCAAGCATCAAGGAGTTGGAACATACGATTTGATAAAGTGATCAAATCTTATGGCTTTATTAAGAATAAAGAAGAACCTTGCATTTATAAATGGGCTAACGATTTTGTTATTGTATTTCTTGTATTATATGTGGATGATATTCTCTTAATCGGGAATGATATCCCTGCATTACAAGGAATAAAGACATGGTTATCATCACAATTCTCCATGAAAGATCTGGGAGAAGCATCATACATCCTAGGGATGAAGATCTATAGAGATAGATCTAAGAGGATGCTAGGTTTATCCTAATCTACGTACATTGACACAGTGCTAAAGAGGTTTAGCATGGAGAATTTCAAGAAAGGCTATCTTCCGATAGGCCATGGAATTTATCTTTCTAAGAAGGATTGTTCGACAACTCCTAATGAAAGAGAACGTATGAGTCGAATTCCATATGCTTCGGCAGTATGATCGATTATGTACACCATGACATGTACAAGACCAGATGTGGCATACTCACTAGGAGTAGTGAGTAGATACCAATCTGATCCAGGAGAAAACACTGGCAAGTTGTTAAGACAATCCTTAAGTATTTGAGAAATACTAAGGACCAGTGGTTAGTCTATGGAGAGTCTGATTTGAAACTTATTGGATATACTAATTCCAGTTTTCAATCAGATCATGATGATAGCAAAAGTGTATCGGGTTTCGTGTTTATCCTAAATGGTGGAGCTGTTTGCTAAAAAAGTTTCAAGCAACATACAGTGGCAGATTCGGTATGCGAGGCAGAGTACATCGCTGCATCAGATGCTGCGAAAGAAGCTGTGTGGCTGCGAAAGTTCATCTCCGAGCTTGGAGTAACACCTTCCATAGATGAACTAGTCCTGTTATACAGTGACAGCACTTGTGCCTATAGCTCAAGCAAAGGAACCACGAGCACATCAGCGCACCAAGCACATACTGTGCCAGTTTCATCTTATTCGAGAGATAGTAGACCGAGGTGACATAAATCTTCAGAAGATTAATGGAAAGAAAAACCTAGGTGACTCATTTACTAAAGCACTCAGCATCAAGGAGTTTGACAACTATAAGTTGAAGATGGGTATAGATACTGTAATGAGTGGCTTTAGGCTAAGTGGGAGTTTGTTGGGAATTGTATCCTAAAGCCAATCATTTGATGATTGTGCTGATGTAAATTATATATAAATTGATATATTAATAAAAGTTATTTGGCAGTTTATTCATTACAAGAACATCTTCTTAATACTCCTGAAAGTAATGAAGCCCTTACGATCTTCCTCACGATAAAGGAGGATTTATCTTAGAAGGTCCTTAAAGAGTTCGCGACCAAATGATATACTATGACAGGGCCATAGTACTATCAATTATAGGACGTTGTATATCATATTTGTTGGTTATCCTCTTAACCAAGGAGTGTAGAGACACTGGTATGACATACAGGTGAAAGTGTAGGAGTACATTTCACCGAACGTGACTCATTTTTGGATACTCTGCTATCAAGAGTTAATTCGAGAAGATATAGGTATAAGTATCCTTCAGACCTGAAGATCACAACCAGTGGCTTACAAGCAACTCATTGTACTTAGGTGCCAGACTACCTGGATTTCTAATCCAGCTACGAAAGGTTACTGGGTGCAGTCAAGTACTTGTGGTAGTCAGTTGTGGATCAAGATGGAATTTAATCTATCCCATTAAAAGGAGAAATGCTTGTGTTTCAATTTAGCAAGACCTTGGCCAAGGCACTTCATGTGAAAGTCACATGATCACTAAAGTTGAAATCACTTTATAGATTTGCTATTTAGAGTTGACAGGCTCTTAAGCCATCCTTAGCATTTGTGGTCAAGAGGATGAATTATACGGTAACTATTTCTTAGGGTTCTTGGAGTTTGCTCGGCAACTCTTCAACCTATCTGGACGTCGGGTTCCATTGCTAGATGGGCACATCGATTAGTATAGAAAGTTATTTCTATGCTACTGGCTTAGGTTCGAACCTAGAGAGTCACACGCATAGAAGTTTCCTAGGATGATCTATTTACTGATCAATGATTGAGAATCATATATGATTTAATTAATCAATTTGATTGATTGAATTATCTCAATTGGGTTAAGTACAATTGAATAAGATTCAATTTGGTTTAAGTCTATTAGAAGGACAAGTCAATTTCAAATATTGATTTGAAATTAGACTTGATTTGAATTTAAATAGATTCAGGACTAGCCAAATTTGATTTCGGCTTGGACCATGATCTATGTGGGTTAAGTCAAATAAATTCAGATCAGAACCCAAACCTCTCGAATATGGATCTCATATGATGAGATGGCTAAATCTCATATCATGATATAGAATTTAATGCATGACATTTATTTACCGAACGTCAGATTTATCCCTCGTCTCTTTGGTTTTCTCTGAACGACGAAACTAAACCAAACGCCGCGACTCCTTGGTTTTCTCCGAACGTCGGAATTAAACCAAGCGCCGCGCCTTCAGCGTCTCTTCGCTTTTGCCAAACGATGGATTCGTAAATATTAGAGTTAAATGTCAAGGCTAAATCTAGACTATAAATAGAGGGCATTCCCTCACCAGAGAACACAGAACAAAAATAGAACAACAATATACGATTTGTCGTGGATTGTAATTCTAAATTGTCATGGATTGTAATTCTAAAATGTTAGAATAGAAAATCCTGGTGATTCTGGTGTTAACGGAAGCCTGGTGGATCTTGGAGGAAGATTCAAGTGAGAGGATTCAAGATCAGCAAAGCTATTTTTTCACGAGCTAGCACTCCCGAAAATCTGATCATTCGGGGCTTCGCGTGGACGATACTAGAGGCCGGACGATTGAACGGCTACAGAGCGATAAGGATTTACCTACTGTTCTTAAGGTAAGTGATTTGATTCCTAGATCTTAAGGCAGGCTTCAAGATAATAGTGACTAGTCATCTTGAAGATCAAGATATGATCTTGATGTTTTTATATGCATATTTTAGATCAAACGACCCTGAATATATAGGCAAAGATATGATCTTGATGCATATTAGATAGATAATATGTAATCTTTTAATTTCCGCAATGATAATAGTTATCAATTTTTTTAAAAAAATGCATGCCTCGGAGACTATTTCTCCCTACAAGTACACCATTCCCGAAATGATAACTGAAACCAAATCCATTCCTCTCCAAGTACCCTAAGGACACTAGGTCTTCTTCAATTCAGGAACATGCTTCACATGAGTAAGAGTTCTCACAACCCCATCAAACATTCTGATTCTAACTGCGCCAACTCCTGCCATCCTGCAAGAATGGTTATCCCTTAATGTTATATTCCCCACATCGATTTTAATATAATCTGCAAACCAAGACCGATGCGGTGTATAATGATGTGAGCAGACTGAATCAAGTAACCAATTGTATGCTATACTTCTATGTGCATATGAAACCACCAAGAGATCCTCCTCGACCCCACATCTTCAACAATACTAATAGATTCCTTCTCTTTCTTCTCTTCTTGAGGTTTCTTCCAAAAAGGACAATTCCTCTTTATGTGTCCAACCCCATTACACTTGTAACACCTGAACTTGCCTTTGCCTTTCTTTGACTTTAACCTGGATCGGCCCCTGTGCTTGCTGACCTCCTTGCCTCTGCCGGTTCTCTCTCCCACCGTGAGGCCCTCCTGAGGTACACCTTCCCCTATTGTCTTTTTTCGCTGCTCATTGGATCTCAACACAGGCACAATATCTTCATAAAGTAGTGTTTCTTTTCCATAAAGTAGTGTAGTAACAAAAGGATCCTAAGACATAGGCAATGGACATAACAAGAGAACAGATTTATCTTTTTCCTCCATCTTAACACCATGAGTCATCAAATCATTGCATACCCTATCATACTTCTAAATATGAAGAACAATATCCCCGCCTTCCTGCATCCGAAGACTATATAATTGTTTCTTTAATATAATTTTATTGCACATATTTTTGCCCATGTATAAGGAGTGCAACTTGGCCCTAAGATCCTTTGGTTTCTTCTCATCTAGGACACTATACAAAACTGACACTACAAAAAAAAAAGAAGGTTAACAACTCTTTTTTTCCCGACGCTTTCAAAAAAAGAAGGTTAACAACTCTTTTTTTCCCGACGCTATGGGAAAGCGTCGGGAAAATCTGAAATCTGCCGATGCTATTAAAAAGCGTCGGCAGTTAATGACGCTTATAAGCATCGAAAACTTAACGACGCTTTAAAGCGTTGTAAAATTTAATTAAAATAATCAATCTTTTTAATGAATAACAATACTTTTTAGTGTCTGTATCTTAATATTTTTAATATGATGCCGACGCTAAAAAGCGTCGGCATCGTATTTTTATCTTTCGTTCGTATTTTTATCTTTCGTCCGGCGGGATCGAACTTTTGTTTCAATTTTCATGCCAAAAAATTTCACGCAATTCCCTCCCGCTCCTGCCTCTTTCTCTCTCATTGGAGATCTAAAGTCTTTCCTCCTCACCTTTGGCTTCTCTGCTTCTCCCCATCTTGACCTCCGACTGCCCCAATAGCGGACGTCCTCTTCTCCGGCCGCCACGCCTTCGACCCCGCTGTCTGCCGCTTGGCCCATGCTCCCTGCTTCCTCACGGTCGGCACTCACTCTTCTCCGTCGCTGTCGACTTCGTCTTCGTCTCCATCAACCCACTGGTCCCTGCTTTCCAACTCGTCGTTGCAGCCATCAACCTCGGCCTCTTCCTTTTTCTCTATTTCCTTCTCGACTCAGTAGAGGCCGAGCCACCGGCGCTTCTTTCCCTGTTTCCTGATGGCCTCTTCTCCTCCGTCTCCCCTGCGTCTATGCCCAGCATCGTTGACCGCATCCTTCTCCTCCGACGCCGTTCTCTGCTGCCTCCATGGCCTGGTAGTTGCCGTCTTCCTCCACTGGTCCCTCCTTCGCGTGCGACTGCTTCCTCTGTCCCTGCTTCCCAGTCTTCCATCAATCCTATTGTCGCGAATGCCCATAGCTCGCTGCCTCCTTTCTCTCCACTGCCGCTCTCTCTGTCACTACCACCGTGGAGAAGACTGCATCGACCTCCTTCGCAGCAGGCTTCCTACCCCGGCATCGATCTCTTTCAGTAAAAATTCTTTTCCCTGATTTTTCCATTTCTTTGAATTTTTTTTAATTTTTTCCTGATTTTTTTGGGGTGGATTCTTTGATTTGAGATCTCGCATCGGATGGTGCATGTACATGGCGGAGAAGGGGAGGGGCCATCTCTAAGGCCTTCATCCACTACTACCTGTTTGCTGGCCGACTCAGGGAGGGGGCCTGCCGTAAGCTGGTGGTGGAGTGCACTGGGGAGGGGGTGTTGTTCATCGAGGCAGATGCCGATGTCTAGCTCGAACAATTTGGCAATGCTCTGCAGCCGCCGTTCCCCTGCGTGGAGGAGCTCGTGAAGGGCTCTGGTGGGGTGCTTAACTGCCCCTTGCTCTTGATTCAGGTAGCTGAGTTGAGCATAATTATTAATACGATCTAATTTATTGATCTCAAAGTTGGTTTGCTGGCCAAAGAGGAGTGTGGATTATATTAATTGCAGGTGACTCGGCTGCGGTACGGCGGGTTCATCTTAGCCATCCTGCTCAACCACACCATGTCAGACACGCCCGGTCTGATCCAGTTCATGAGCGCGGTGGTCGAGCTCGCTTGGGGTGGGGGTGGCCCACCAACCGTATCCCCCATCTGGAATCGCGAGGTACTGGAAGCCCGTTTGCCGCCATGTCCCAGCTTCGCCCACCACGAGTACGATGATGTCTTGGACACCAAAGGCACCATCATCCCACTGGACGACATGGTCCACAGGTCCTTCTTCGATCCCAGAGAGATCGCTTCCCTCCGGAGCCGCATCACCCTTCATCTCCGCAAGAGCTCCTCCACCTTCGAGTTACTCACTGCGTGCCTCTGGAAGTGCCACACCGGCTCTCTCCCCTGACCCCGACGAGGAGGTCTGCATAATCTGCATCACCCCCTTCGCCGTCGGACAAGGCCAAGAATGCGGCCCCCAATGGCATCGCCGCTGACAACAACCCCAGCAGACTCAAAGCCGCTGTTCGATCAAGAGACGGGAGGCAGCAACACGGTGGAGGGGGGGAGGGGGCACCACGGGGAAGAAGATGAGCATGAACCTTATTTTTTTTAAAAAAATAATAATTGAGCAAAACACATCCCCATGCTTTTAAATAGTGTCAGGATATTGCTGAATTGCCGACGCTTTAAATTACTGACGCTTTAAAGCGTTGGTACAACCCAACGCTTTGCCAACGCTTTCAACAGCAACGTCTCCACTTCCAGCGTCAACACGTATAAAAGCGTCGGGACAATATTTTCGACGCTTTTAAGCATCGGCAAATTACATTTTTAGCATCAGAAAAGTAGGAATTTATTGTAGTGTGAATCAGCAAGAACCCTCTGATCGCTGTACATGCTCTCTCTCAAGAGACAACCAATCTGACATCTCCTCAGGCTTTGATTTCAAAGCACATCAAGAAAATTCTGCACTAGTAAATCCTCAACCCTCACCTTCCACATGGAGAAACTATTTTTTTATTAAATTTTTCAAACTTAATTTTGCTTTCACTACTCATGGTTGATCAGGTCACAAACAATAATTACAGAGATGAATTAAGAAAAATACCTAAAAGGTGAAATCCTGATTGAAATCCCCTCCTGCAGCCCCTTTCAACAAGTTGACTCCACGTTAGCTCCCTAACGGATCAAGACTCACCATTGACCTTAGAATTCTGGGTGGAATTACTCCACGAGCCTTCCTCATGAAGAAATCCAAACAGCGGTTCTTCCTTCACGCGACACCTTCTCACGGAATCGCCACCACGTACGTGAACGAGAGACTTTAATGCTGGAACACCCTTCTTCATAGAATTAATGCTAGAATCGAACACTCGCTTCCTAACGTCTTAATGCTGGAATGCCTCCTCAAACCGTGCGTCGTCCGTGGAATTAATTCCATGTTTTCTTTTGACGAAAACTCCAACACGCTTTTGGATCAAAGGACCACATCGTCCGTGGCCTCCTCCTGGGCGTACGTTTCCACCGAAGACGTCATGTGGAGAAATCCCTGTCCGTGAGTTCCTTCTCCTCTCCACGCTTCTACTAGGAGTCATGATCTGGAACACGAGGCTTCGTTCCTGGGAGCTACAGCCACCACAAAAAGAGAGAAATTTTTTTAGATGAATCTGGGATCTGATTTCTCTTTTCTTTCTCTTCCCGAACACCTCTCTGAAGCTCTGATATACTTGTTGCGCAACTTCTGCCGAGATCAAGTGCATGAAGGAAGATAGAGAAAAAAAAGAATAGATGGATATAGAAGAAAAAGAGAATTCTAAGCTATCCGGTTACATTCAGAGAGAGCCTTAAATAACCATCTATCTTGGATGATAAGATTTATTTACACCAGCCTGTAACGAAATTAGGTTATTAAACATTATCTCAAAAAACTTCCTTTTAAGCCAAGCAAGAAAGCACTCAAACCCGAGCCCATTTACACCCATGGCTCATATGCTCTCTATTCTTGGGCACAAGCCGACCCAAATGACTTGGGAACCTGAGAACTTATGTAGCCTAAGCTCTCAAACCCATGTGACTCTCCTGAACTTTGGATGTGCCACACCTGAGCTTATAGTGGAAGCAAGTACTATCTAGCTAGCATTTAAAATTGTAGTATGGTCTATACCAAAATGATGCCAAATTAATTCAAAATTGTTTTTGAAAAAATTATTGTTCAAAGTTCTGTCTCGTCTTAACAAAGTATTGTGAAATGTTCACATTTATCGACCTTTTTGAGAATTCGGTGGTACTAAGTTGAGATTAAAAATGGTTTTGTTAGTCATGACAACAGACAAATATTCAGGTGTCAAACCTTCCAAACTGATTATACTTCAGGGTTCAGGCTGAAAATATAAAGCAATTGCCCTGTTATCATCTTTCATTCATTGCTTTCATGCACACCCATCCCAAAGGGTCGCTTGAAGTAAAATATGTTTTCACCATACTACGAGTGTTGTGGAATAAACTATCATGAAACTTATGGAACACGAATGAGAATTAATCTAAATGCAGAAAATAAAGAAAAAAGAGCAATCAAACACAAGACACAAAGATTTATGTGGTTCGACAATTTGCCTACATCCACGGAAGGTTTCTAGTTCTTCTTTATTGAGAGAAATGCCTTTGGCTACAAAAATCTATTAGGATTTTATCTTTGCGCGTCACACTCGCCCGCCTGCCATCCTTGGCTCAGACTGTCAAATCTATGCGTGCCATCCTTGACTTGGGCTATCAAATCTATGCGTGCTATCCTTGGCTCGAGCTGCCAAATCTATGTGTGCTCGTGCGTTTGGCAGGCTCCTACTTGCAGCTCCTGGCATGGGTTGCCAAATTTGTGCGCACCCGAATCCGCCCAGATCCGCAGGCACTGACTTGCCACTCCTGACATGGGTTGCCAAATTTGTTGCATGCCCAGATCTATCCGCTCATGACAGCTACCAAACCTGCATGCCACTTTTAATTTTTGCTTACCATTTCTAGAAGGATTATGAGCCATTGTTTAACAATCTCCATCTTGACGAATAATCACTCCCTTAGATGACCCACTCAACCTTGAGGACCCATACCTCCACCTGGAGCCCTCAACATCTTCACAATATCAGTTTGTGACTTGGAGCAAGTTCAAACAATGTTTGAACTTCTTCAAAGGAAGCATCTTTGTCAACATATCTGCTGCATTATCCCTTGTGTGTATCTTCAATAACATAATCTCACCTGAAGTAAGCAACTCTCTGATCTTATAGAACCTTACATCAATGTGCTTTATTCTGGCATGATGCACCTGATTCTTGGACAATTCAATGGCACTTTGATTATCGCAGTATATATATACCCAGAGCTTGCTGCTCAAAACTAATATCTGAGACAAGCCCTTTTAACCACAACGCTTCCTTGGCTGCATCTGTTATAGCCATGTATTCTGCATAAAGAAATCACACTCTGCAAGGCTGACCTCCAACTAATTGGACCACTTGCAAGTGCGAACACATAGCATGTAGTAGACTTCCAATCATCCATATATTCAGCATAATTTGAGTCCACATACCCAATAACAAAAACTGAATCATCCATTGTACCAAAATAAATACCATAATCAGACATACCTATCAAATATCAAAAAATCCACTTTACAGCCTGCCAATGCTCCTTGCCTAGGTTAGCCATCACTACAAGAACTTTTCAAATTAGCAATGCTAACAGGCATCGCTAATTTTTTGTAAAAAAATAAAATTTTATAAATTTTATTTTATTGATTTTAATTAATATGCTTAAATAATATTTAATTTCAATAAAAATATATTATAAAGATAACATTTCATTAAAAATAGAAATAAAATATTAAAAATTAATATATTTATAATAAAATTTAGTAGCATAAAAAATTAAAAAAAGTATTACATCATAAAATATAATAAAATATAAAAATATAAACACCTATCAACTAGAGGGAGGGTCATATGGAGTTGGAGGTGGAGCAAAAAACTATGTTGACTGCGACATACGCATTACCAATTGCAGCATCTCCTCTAACGGCTACTCATAACAAATGCGCTCCTCTTGATATTCCTGTCGGATGTCCGCGATCTCCGTCATCATCTCCGATCTCACACGTTCTGCGATGGAATGCTCAATCTACTCGTAATCGCCGGTGCCATCCTGATTGGAAGAAGAGGAACCGCATCGGCCGAAGAATGTAAAAACTTTGGCGCCCAGACCGTAAACTCTACGATCGTTTGGCTATGCACTAATAGCTTCTAAGAAGATGCGGCCACTATCTTGCAACAAAGGATCAGGCGTGGACCCTCCCTCCTCTAATGACTATGTGGTCTAAGATAATAGTATGGTGTGATGTGCGTGTGATGGTTAGACCCTGATGCTTTTTATGTAGTTGAGGCATAGTTTTGTAGATAAATATAATTGTATGATCAATCACTTGTGGAGAACTTATCAGTTCTTTCTCCTTTATGTGGTCCAACTGAGCTTGAAAATAATATTGAGCACTGTGAAGTCCATTTTAGTCCATGGCTTCATGCAATGTCCGCTTTCTTCCTCTATCATGTATCTGTTCTTTCCTTTTTATTAATTCTTGTACTTCTTAAATAATCCAAGTTTCCAACAATCCATGTTAATGAATCTAGAATCTTGACAGAGTGTTTGGATATTTTTTTGTTCCTTTTTGTTCCCCAATTTCCTTCTTGTTTTAAGATTTCAAACCCAGCATGCTTCCATATATCTAATCATTTCCAAAAATGCCAAGTATATGTGCTGAGATCTGCATGCATTAATTATGAGATTTTGTGCATGAATTCTTACAAGCTCTCAATGAAAGTGATTTCTATTTTCAGCACTGATCTGAGAGGATTGTTCAGCTTCTGTTACACAGAAATTGCTTTGTGTGTTGCTGATCACATATTCATGGATTAGCAAGTGATTTCATATTTTTAGCTGGTGTAACCATCACAAAGTATTTTATCTTCATTGTAGGGTTAATTGAGTTTTCTGTTTTCCTGATTGAATAAACATGTAATGCCTCCTCGTTGTGAATGTAACTTCATAACGTGTACCTGATGCCTTTCCTCAAAGCTTGCCTTGGTGATACATTTTTAAACAATTACATAGATTTGCTGAAATCTATTGTTAACATAATTTTGGATGATATTCATAGTTCATAGCACACAGTTACTAACCATTATTTAGAGGTCCAATAGTCTTTGATTATATGGTTGAAAGCATGGTTTTAAATTTTGATGGGACATCCGATGAGATGCGAGTTCGGGGTACTATCCTAAGCATGGTTTTACACTCATTGCTGTCTGCTGAAACAGCAATAGAACAATATGAAACTTCATTCAAATTAACTAGGAACATCCTCTGTCCTAGCAATAGAACAATATCTATTCTACCATGCCATGTGAAATCCACTATTGAGGTTTTAAAAGCTGAGATCACAAAAAAAAAAAATAATAATAATATCAACAACCTGTGCAGAGAATTAACAACATGAATTATCTGCTTCATATTGTTGACTTCATTAACTTTATATGGCATGATGCAGTAGAACATATTCTAAGGAAGTCAATCTTTTTGCAATATCTAACATGGATTTCATAGACAATGGTAAGACTGAGCATGGAAGTTTGGCACCTTTTCAAGCATAACTCCCGTTATTTGCAACATATAAAAAATCAACTGCTTGAAATCATCTAGCAAGATGCAATAATGTAGATTTCATCCACCAAACTACTTCAACTATACTTTGAAGAAAAAAAAGTTAAGGGTAGGTGATGATCTAGATAGGTTGTTTATATCCTCAATTTTTAGTATAATTTAGTAATTAGACACAATAAGTTTAGACCATCACCTAGAAATTTATGTAACTTCTACTTGGCATGATCACAAATCATAAATTTATGTCCAATCATAAATTTGCTTTTTCTATGGAATATGTTAATCATTTGAGAATTTAAATTTTAATGTAGGCACAAGTGAAAGAACTTAAAGAAGCGTAATGAAGAAGAGGTTTTTCTTGATGATGAAGAAATATTTATGTATGTTTTTGGCCTAAATAAACATGGTATTCTTTGTGAAGGAATGTGTTTAAATCAATCTACTTTGAGATCTATTCAAGCTCAAGAATCAAAGACCATGATTGTAGATGCAATAAAAAGCAGAAAATATTGAGATAAGAATTGAACAAACCGAGAAAAGAACTGCAAAATTAAGACTTGAAACCACTGAAAAGGAATTACATGACATGAAGAAAAAATTTAAGGACAGTTACAAGATGTGCAAAAAAAAAAACTTACAACGTTAATGAATTTGGTAGCAAAGAAGCGGAAGGGCAAGTAGAACAAACATCACTTTTTTTAGGTATATTTATTATTATAAAGTGGTTTCTCTGCGTTAATGAATTATGTAACTGAGATTAATTTACATAAATTATGTAATTAAGATTAATGTGCATGTTTGTTTGATTTGGATGTAGGTGAAATTATCTCGTAGAGCAAAGGAACGAGTCCAAGCATCTTTAGTATTGCAAGCATCTTCATGGCTGAAATATCATATAATGGAAACAAAACTTTTTTTTATTTTATTAAAATTTAGCTGGTCTTGGTTACTAGTTAGGTTAGGTATGACTATATGTAATTATGTTGATACAATATGTGAACTTCTAATATGTTTATGGTGGATAAATTGTATAGTTTGATTAAATTTTATGGTTTAATTAATTAAGTTTTGAGTTTTTATTTTGAAAATCCTTTAGCATTGGCAGGTAAATATTTAATAAATGATTGAATATTTATTCCAGCAATATACCTTTCCCAACTAGTATATTTATAGTCTTTGCTAAAAATAGGTATATATAAGTTGATACCTAAATCTTTTGCCAACAGATATATACAGCTTTTTTCAATAGAATTATTTTCATCATTAAAACTATTTTTTTTTTTTCGATGGATGATTTTTTGTCATAAATACAGATTTTTCCAATAGAATTATTTCTATTATAAAAACTAGTTTTTTTTTTAATGGATAACTTTTCATCATAAATACAGCTTTAATTTCTCAATAGAATTATTTCGAACTAATTTATTTTTTTCCAACGGATAACTTTTCGTCATATACTATTTTTTCAACATAATTCTTTCCATTATAAAAACTAATTTATTTTTTCCCAATGGATAAGTTTTCGTCATAAATGCACAGAATTATTTCCGTCATAAAAATTAAACTTTTTCCAATGGCATGACTTTTGTCAATTTTTTTTTGCCAACAAGAGTTTTGCCAACGATTCCCAATAAACTTAAAATCCATTTTCATTACTTTTCCCAATGAAGTTTTCCATGAGAAAAAACATTTTTTCCTATAGATCCTAAAATAATACAGAATTGAGCTGAACTGATGAACCAGTTCGATTTTGGATTCAAAATCTTGAAAATGGTTCAACGTTCTAAATTGAAACTAACTTAACCTAATCATTTAACAACACCAATTGCTAAATAATATTAATTATTGGTTGCCAAAAATGAAGTGTAGAACTGAATCCTAACCACAGAAACACGTTTGGTCAGCAGCACATCCTTGTATTAAAGCTGTACTCAAATAAAGTAGTAGTATCATATGATTGAGACACTATAAAGTTGCATTACTTGAATCTCAAAGTGGAGGAAAAATGCACTTTATAACTATTCAGTGAATGTCAACTGAGATAAGAATCTATTCGTCCAAACTGATCACAGCTTTACCTTTCCCAAACTTTCTGAAGTAAGGTGGATCTAAATGTGATTAGAACAAGTCTAATATTAAAACAGATCTAAATGTTGTCTGAGCTAGATCTTGGCATGTGATGATCCAGGAATCTGTAATTTGGAAGTTGATTTTGAATTTACTGGTGGTATGGTGAAAACATATTTTACTTCAAGTGATCCTTTGGGATGGGTGTGCATAAAAGCAATGAATGAAAGATGATAACAGGGCAATTGCTTTATATTTACAGCCAGTCTCAGCAGCCTTATTTTTGCTTTAGCAACTTTACTTCAGCATTAGCAGTTTTACTTCAGCCTCAGTAACTTTATCTCTACTTCAGCGGCTCTATTTCGGCCTCAGTGGCTCTATCACAACCTCAGCGGCTTTATCTCTGCCCTAGCAGCTTTATTTCTGCTTTAGCAATTTTATTTTAGCCTCAATGGCTCTATCTCAACCTCAGCGGCTCCATTTCAACCTTAGTGGCTCTATTTCATCTCAGTGGCTCTATCTCAGTCTCAACGGCTCCATTTCAGCCTTAGTGGCTCTACCTCAGCCTCAACGGCTCTATTTCAGCCTCAGCGGCTTTATTTTAGTCTCAATGGCTTTATTGCAGCCTCAGCTGCCTTATTCTTGCCTCAGCGGCTTTATCTCAGCCTCAATGGCTTTATCTCAGCCACAACAGCTTCATTTCAGCCCTCACGGCTTTATTTTTCCTCAGTAAGCTTCATTTTAGCTTCGGCGGCTAATGGCCAACTGGGTAAGGCCTTTGCTCAAATTGTGCAATAAGTTCACGATGCTGGTCACTCTTAGATAAAATCTAAAAAGTCAACTTACAATTGGGAGAGACCAACTCTCCAACTCATAGTTGATGGATAGCCACCTTCAAATTTTGCACCAAAAAAAATTTAAAAGTCAACTCACAGTTTGGAGAGACCAACTCCCTAGCTCACAGTTGGTAAGGCTGGCCACTCCTAGCTGACCAAGAAGATCCAGCCAACTTCCTGGGTAGGACTCTGATCCGTTCGGCCACCAAGGCTGCGCTTCATCTCTGCCTCAACGGCTCAACTCTGTCTCAGCGACCAACGACCAACTAGGTAAGGCCTTAACTCAAATTATGCACTTGCAACAAATGGCAATAATCGCCCTTAGCAAGCCAATTAGAAGACCAAGTCAGCTCACAGTGGGAGAGATCAACCCTTCAGCTCACAGTTGATGGGCATCCACTTTTAGACTCTACATCGAGAGAGGATTGCTAGCTATCCTTAGCCAGTCAAAGATAATCAACTTACCTCCAATATTACCTAAAGTTTTTTGAGCAGGCAAATGCACAGCTTTAGAAAGCATGCAAACGAGGTCACAAGTTCGCACAAGGGCGAACCAAAAGTGTCAACATCAAAAGCAGTTCAAAAAAAAAGATCCCTCCACTCAGAAAAGGGTCATAGCCCAAAGCAAGCATGAAAAGACAAAGTGCAAAGATAAAGAATTCTACACTCCTTTCGCTTGATGGATGCAAGGCACACGGTTGCACAATCTCAGGAGTGTGGGGGGCATCTGATGGGGCCAGTAGACTCAATGGGCAAAGGTGATTGCACTCAAGCCGAACCCCTCGATGGCCTCATCCTCATCGGCCCCATCCTCATCGGCCCATCCTCGATGGCCTCATCCTCATCGGCCCCATCCTCATCAGCCCATCCTCGATGGCCTAGTCCTCGTCGGCCCATCCTTGATGGCCCTCGGAGTCAACCTTCTCCACTCGGCCTCCGGAGTCGGCCTTCACTAGACTCGGCCCCAGCCTCTCGGCCAAAGACCAAGTCTCAAATCTCTCAAAGCCTTCACCAACTTGCTGATCCCTGTGTCTACGTTGTCGCATGGCTTTATCGTGCCCCGCAAACATGGATCCAAAAGCTACGTGCATGAATCCAGGAGCGTCTTCAGTTAGCCACCTGGTCTATGTCAGCAACCTCCCAAGCGGTGCCCAGCAGTCACTTTATGGGGCCCACGTACCTAGCTCTCCACCACTCACCACAATCTACATAGGATGGCAACGTGCAACATGGAGAACATCTGGCAGATGTTGTGGCAGCTGCCCAGCTGATCCTGCCAACCTGCAACAGTCTACAGTAACAGTCTGAATCAAGTGGCTATCCACTCTGATAGGACTTGACCCACCAACTATGTAGCCACCCATATTTGATGGGATATGGCCTGCAGCTCTAACATGCCACGAAGAAGTCATCATCCATCATGAAGCCCCAACCACGAAGAAAGTCATCACATAAAAAGTCATCAACTATCTATCTATGGTCACTCAGATCAGATAGATGGAACAAACCACAATAATTCTGACATTTTGCTCAAGAAGTTATCATCCATCATAAGGCTCCACGTGACTTGTTCCATCACTAGATGATAAAAAACATCAATAAATGGGTACGAGGGACCCCTGACAAGGTATAAACTCACAACACACCTAAACGCTCATTCTTGCTCATACAGAGGGTGCTTCTCTAAGCTCCTCTCTCTCTCTTTTTGAGCTTTCTCAAGCTCATGGCTATCGCCCAGAGCACTGACTTGAGCGTCGAAGGATTTTATCAAAATCTTTAGTCCCCGAAACATTTTGCAGGCTTCCGATCGCGAGAAGCTCACCGAAAGATCTCGGGCACGCTGGAGAAGGCGACCAGTCCCTCGCAAATGTTTGAGGAGGGTGATCTGGCTACAACAACAGGATTATTGGCTAAGGCTATAGCTAAGTTATTGTTACAAAATAGAACCATAGCATTCTCTTGCCTTTCTCTCAGATCTCCCATTATTCTTCTTAACCAAACACCTTGACAACCAGCTGTTGTAAATGCTATGTATTCAGCTTCTGTGCTTGATAAAGCAATCATTGATTGCTTCTTTGAGCACCATGAAATCATTCCTAATCCAAAGGAGAAACAATAATTGGTTGTGCTTTTTCAATCATCAACACAATCGGCCTAGCTACTATGACAAAAACCCATCAAACTAAAATTATTCACCTTGGCATACAAAATTCCTAGATTTGTTGTTCCTGCCACATACTTTAAGATCCTCTTTGCAACTCCAAAATGATGATTAGAGGGATTGTGCATGAATCTGGAAGCATAACTCACTGCAAACATGATATTGATCTTGTGTGGGTGAGATAAATTAATCCTCCAATTAGACTTCTAAACCTTTTTTCATCCGCCTTTCCTGAACCATCATTCTTCTATAATTTTTCATTGAATTCATTGGAGTCACAACTGAATTGCACATCTGAAACTTCTTCAGCAAATCCTTGGCATACTTCTCTTGAGACAGAAAAATTTCAGATGAACTTTGCATAACCTCCATACCAAGAAAATATTCATCCTTCCAGGTCTATCATTTCAAATTTAGCCATCATCTCTTGTTTAAAACTCTTCATCAAAGACTCTGAATTCCCAGTGAAAATCAAATCATCCACATACACACAAATTATGATGATTTCAGCTTTGCCTTGACATTTTTTGTAAAGTGTAGGTTCACTCTTACTACCTTCATAACCATTTTCCACAAAATACTTGTTAATTCTGTTGTACCAAGCTCTTGGAGCCTATTTCAAACCATACAAGGCTTTCCTCAGTCTATAAACTTCTCTTCCTGACCACAAACTTGAAAGCTTTCTGGTTGCTCAACATAAACCTCCTCTTCTAATTCACCATTCAAAAATGTCGACTTAACAACAAGTCAAATGACTTCCCACTGATTTTGTGCAACTATAGCTAGGACTATTCTAATGTTTTCAATTCTTTCCACAGGTAGAAAGTTTCAAAGCAATCTACACCTAGCATTTGGGCATATCCTTTAACCACTAACCTTGCCTTGTGTTTTTGCAAGGAAACATCAGCATTATACTTGGTTTTAAACACCCATTTTAGCCCAATTTCTTTCTTTCCACTCGGTAGATCAATCAGCTCCCATGTCTGGTTCTTTTCAATCATATGCAACTCATCTTCCATTGCTCTCCTCCACTCTTCCTACTTTGAAGCTTCCTCAAAACTCACTGGTTCAGCTATAAATATACTAATTGATAGCTTTCATAGATATCAGTCGGACTTCTGAATTTTTTGGATGAGACTTCAGTTTGCACACCATTGATACTTGATTCTGATACATTCTTCCTTTCTGAACTTCTAACACCACTGATTGGAGGAGCATTCACTGCTCCTTCTTCTTGCACTCCATCTTCTTGCAATTTCAATGGTTTGATCACTATTTTTTTTTTACCAATCCTAGGCACTTTTTTCATCAAAGATAACATCCCTACTGACATCTAATTTCCGTGTCATAGGATCATACAGCCTATACCCTTTTGTTTCATTTGAATATCCAATGAAAACAGATTTCTGGCTCTTGTCATCAAGCTTTTTCCTCTTTTCTACTGGTACATGAGCATAGGCTACACATCCAAAAAATTTTAGATGTAAAACATTTGGTCTAAAACTAAACCAAGCCTCATATGGTGTTTACCATCAACAGACTTGGTGGAAGAAATGTTCAACAAATAAATGGCAGTTGCCAGCCTAAAAAATTTAGGAAGGTCTCTTGCCTTCAGCAAATATCTGGCTGTTTCAACAATCACACAATCTTCATACAGCTCCTGATCAAATTCAGATTATCAGGCAAATTAGAAACCAATTTATTTTTTCCCAAATATTGTAAGCTCTTGATGTTTAAGTGACCAAACCTCTTATGCCACAAGAAAGTGTCATTAATGGATTCATCTTTCAAAACTTTAGTTCCCAGATCTAAAAGAACAAGGGATATATATTGTTCTTTGTCCGGTTGCTGGTAGCAACTAGTTCCTGATTTTTTTCTTATAAATCATGCATTTGTCATGATCCAACACAGCACAAAATCCCTTGTTTACTAACTGCCCCAAACTGAATAAATTCTGAGCTAAACTGGAACAAACATAACATCATGTATGAATTTATTTCTAGATTTTAGTTTTACTGTAATAGTCCCTTTTTCAGACACTTTCACATGCCTGTCATCCCTCATTTTCACTTTAGATTTAATTGACCATCTAGATTCAAAATAATGACTTGTTTCTGATCATATGGTTGCTACAACTACTATCAAGAAACCAAATTTCTTCATAGTGATCAATGGATGAAAGACAAGTTAGGAACAATGCTTCACTACTTGTTTCTTCATCCTTTTCAATTTTGTTTTCAGGATAATTGGCTTGATTACTGGTTCTATTCTAGCGAAAAGCCTTGAGATGACCATAACGTCCACAATTATGACACTTAAAGGGGGTTTGAAATTTGTTACCAAATTTTGTTAAAAATTTTGAACTTGCTGCGTGTTGAATCCTCTTCCAGAATTTCTGTCATGATCTCTTCCTCTAAATCTTCCTCTTGGATTACCACCTATGCCAAAAACTCTTCCAGGTCTGAAAATCTTTCATCTGACACTCCTTTGTTGCTTTCCTTCTCATTCATTTTCATATGAAACATGTTCAGTGGTTACTTCTACCTGAGTATTCAACCGTATTTATGTGCCTTCAAGGATCCGATCAAACAATTAAATGACAATTGTGAGAGATCCCTTGATTCCGCAATCGCTGCCACCACATGATCAAACTTTGGAGGAAGACTTCTCAAAATCTTCTCCACAATCAATTGTTCTAACATGTTTTCACCCAAGGATCTAGCTTGATTCACAATTAGATTCACCCAAGTTGAGAACTCATGGATAGTTTTAGAGTTCTTCATCAAAGAGACTCAAACTCCCTTCGAAGAGTCTGAAGTTTTACTGTTATCATTTGTCAGTTTCTTTAAACTCCTCCTTCAGTATCTCCCAAGCAATTTTGGATCTTGTTGCTCCCATAATCTTTGGAAAAATATCTTCATCAACAGCAGTCTGAATGTAGAACAATGCTTTGTTATCCTTCTTCCTATTTTCTTTCAACTCAGTTCTATGTGCCGCGGTTAATCTCTCTTCATCTTCATTGAAACCACTCTCCACCAGTGTCCATAACTCATTTGAAATGAAGAAAGTCTTCATTTTCAAATGCCAGGAATCATAATTCTCAGATTTTAGAATTGGGAGCATTTGAGAAGAAATGCTGATAGAACCCATGTTCACTGCCATCTTCAAACAAATCACTAGTTAATGATGATAATAATACTCTTGACTCCCTTTTCCTTGCTTCTGAAATGTGGCTCTGATACCACTATGTAGAATCAAAACAAAAAGAAATACACTCAACCGGAAGAAGATAACACAAAAAATGGTTTTCTGAACATAATTCTCAGGAACTGTTTAAAAAACTCTACACTCTGATGAGCAATGATTTAATTCACTGATGTTGGATAATAGGTTCAAACAAACTTGTACACAAGATTCTGGAAGTAAAACACATAAGGAACAAATCCCATATCAAGTTTCAGATAATATTTTAGAAATTCTAAAACTTCAATAAATAGCACTAGCATGGTGGAGTTTCAGAGAGAGAAATAAATGTATAAATTTTTCATTCAATGGGAATTTTTTTAAAGCTTATAATGATGCACACATACAAAACCACTTCAGACACATTTTTTTACATACTACCATCTGAACATCCATCCACGTAGTTACAGAAATTCAGAATAAAATTGAAAAATAGTTTTAAGAACCGATTCAAAAAAACCTAATACAAATAATTACCCAATGAATTAAACCCAAATACATTACAATACAACCCATTCGAACCAAATAAAGGAGCTTTAAAATCATCCAATAACTTGGACCTGGCTGAACAATCAAATCAGATGAAAAACATCAATATGAGGCTTGCATACAACAATTTTGAAGGTTGAATTATACTTCCAATAGACATGAGTAACGCAGTAGACAGAGCATTATCAGCTTGAAGTTCTCATCGGATCGACGGTGAATCAAAAAAAAGATGCAAATGTTACCTTTCAGCAAATTCAATAGGTGTCTCTCCAGGTCTTATGTACTTAGGTTCCAGGTACCAAACCTCACAGACAAGAGTCGATGATATCATAAGCCGAAACAAATGCATTGTAAAAGATTGCTTGACAAATAAATATCTGTTACACAGAAAAATCAACTTAAAAGCATAACAATTTTATATTTGCTGAAACAAACCAATAATCGATGAAAAGTTTTTTATTTAGCATTCAAAAATGAAAAAAAGCGAAAAAAAAGTAAAAAAATAAAAAACAGAAATGAGCATATAAAATGATTTAAAAGCACATTCTCAAAGTGTCTGGCCTACCATACGACCGGCATGCTAGTGCTATTAGTACCATGGTTTTTTGGTCCACATGATGTAGCCTGTTAAATCTTTTATTGATAAAACTCTCTCATCCCACACTAACAAAGTAATAACACTACAACAAATATTGGCTATCCCAACGCTAAAAATGTTATTTTCTGATGCTTTTAAGCATCGGAAAATATCGTCTACAAGCGTCGGGATAATGGGGGTGGAGACAAAAAATACCGACGCTTTTTAAAAGCGTGTGTGCCGACGCTATAGCATGCTTTTTTTTTTTTTCTTGCCGACGCTTTAAAGCGTTGGCAACATTTTATTTTTTTTTAAAAAAAATAACAAACAACCCCACAAATATCATTCGCATCCCCACTCGACAGCACCTTCGCCATCTCCAACCTCCAAAAACCCCGCAAAAGAAACTCAATCCCCAAACCACCTCAATCCGTCATCAAATTCCCTCCCGGACATTCAATCGGCCTCTCTGATCAGAACTCCACCAGCCTCTCCTGCATATCCCCACTTGAACGCCTCCATCGCCATCAAAACCTCCGGTATGTCAAAGGGATCACCTCGGTTCGCGATCTCTGCTGCAGCTCAGAGAGAGAGAAGTTGCAATGGCCTTCTCTTTGTTTTTGCCAACAAGTAGGCGAATAATTTAGATATATATTATAAATATTAAAGTCCAGCGGGGTCACAAGCCGCTGTCTCTCTTCCTTTGCCATTCTTTTTCCATCGCCTTGCCTTCCGTTCCGCCTGTGATCCAAACGCACCAAAAAAAAAAGGGAAAAAAATCTTTTAGATTTTTTTTCAAGAAACGCCTTGGTCCAAGGTAGTTCAACCAATCGGGCATTTCTTCCTACCTCAACGCCGCGTGGATGGCGAGTCGCCGACGCCGTAGGATTTCTTCTGCCAGGATAGCGGTTGGAGCGATGCCTGGCGCAGGTTGGAGCGATGCCTACCGTCGAACCGCCGTCCCGCTACTGCCATTAGCGTCCCTCGTCGAGGCCCATAATTCTCTGCCACGTTCGCTTCGCGAGACGACAAGGAATTAGAATTCAAAGGAGAGCGCGTAGCGGAAGTAATTCTAGATGGTATTAATTTTTACTTATTAACTGCTAAAAGAGGAGACGGATAACAGACGAAAGGCTTTTAATTCCTCCATTTTTTTCCTTCGATCAAAAATTATCGGTTGATATTCATAAATATTGATGATTTATAATATAATAAATACCTTGGATTGGAGAACCCGCAGCCAAGAATTTTTTGCTTTTAATCCTTCACGCATAACTTTGAACCTTCAGAACGCAAAAAATAAAACTGATTGATATTTTAAAAATCAGCAAGATTGGGGTCGAAAACGAACAGAAATCACCAACAAATTCACCGAAAAAGATGGGAGAAAAGAAGAGAACTGTTTACCTTAAGAATCGACTCCCATCAGTTATTGGAGATGGAGTCGTCCAGCACCTCTAGAACGGCTGGAGCTGGCCTTCCGCTCCACCCCAAAGATGGCGGCCTCCGTCCTTAGAATTCGGGATAGAGCCTGTTTCGGCTCCTTCTGAAGCCCCTTTGAGGGAGAGCACCGTTTCGCTGCCCTCACAAGAAAGAGGGCATGGAGAGGAGGCAGAGGGAGAGTGATGGGAAATTTTTTGGCGTTTGCGGGCTGTGAAAATTGAAATGATGTCCAATCCCGCCGTTTGAAAATAAAAAAAATAATCCCGATGCTTTAAAGCATCGTTAATTGGGAAGATATTTCATTCTTTAACTTTTCGATGCTTATTAGCGTCGTTAATTGCCGACGCTTTCGCATAGCGTCGCACTTTTCGGATTTTTCTAACCTTTTCCCATAGCGTCAGGAAAAAAGAGTTGTTATTCTCCTTTTTTGTTGACAAGCTTGGAGTTTATAACCATTTCTTTCAATTTACAGTTGGTAAGTTACATGGTCATATAGTAATCGTAGGTCAATTTTCAGAGAGCAATAGTTCACCACCACAAGAGGGCCGTTGTACCAAGAAAAGTAATTATAAAAAACAAACATAACCACCAAACAACGCTAGTCAAGGAAGCAGCTTGATCAAGCAAATCTCAAAGAGCACAAGAAAAATTCAGTTAGGCATGGCTACCTTTAACTCATTACATGATTCTCCCAAAATTATTTTTAGCGCATGCAACCTGCTGCTATACCACACCCACCCCGTTTGTTGTGATTTTGAAATCTTCAAAGTACTTCTTTCTTTAATGCAGGATACTAGGGGAAAAATGATGGTCCAAGGAAACCAATAAAATCATAGGATGCTTATTTATCTACAATGTTTTTTATGGGTTCTTACTTCTTACTGTTCCAGAAGGCATCCACAAAAAAAATTGTTGTACTTTACTGCAACTGGGCAAACAGCACAACCAAGTTCAAAGCACCCTGAGTAAAGCACATATATATCAGTCAATTAATAGACAATAATGGTATCATATATTAAAAATGCTTAAAAATAAGATAACAGTATAGTATTCAAAACAACTAATTAAATTACTGCAAATACTGACAAAACTACACAAAAGAAAGAAGCTTAAGGAATGTCCTTGACACAATGGCAGAGAGCTATCAATGACTTATAGTCATTATGGAATGATAATAACTCGTACGAATTCTCTTGTGCAAGATAATCATCAAACTTACCACTGTACATGTCAACTGTCCTCCCCAAAACTTCCTTCTCAAAAAGCCTAATTCCATTAACCACTTCATGTATTTTGGTGCTAAGTTTGAGAGAGAATGCATGTTGGGGCACTTATAACCGAAGAATTTTTTTTTTAATATACCGTAATGTAGGAGAGGAATTTATTATGTATTGGGCTACTATCTGAGCAATTAGAAGGGTTTACCCAGAAGAGGATTTTTTCCCGCTCCCTTCTCTACTAAAAGCAACCTAAAGAAAAAAAGAAAAAGAAAAGAAAATCCCGTTTCTGCCACATCCCAACATACGAATATCTCGATGAAGAGTGAACTTGATGTGCAATTATGCATCCACAAATTCAAGCTGGTGCAATTTTCACACAATGCCCCTCTAACATGCTCGAATTGTGAGCTAACATGAATGTGTCCTTTAAGTCCTGCTTTGATTTCACAATGTGTAGAGCACATACCTACAAGGCTAATGTACGTAGATGGTCTGAAAGGGTAATGCACATTGTAAAAGCCCTTGAGTGACCCCAGTTTGATGGAACAAGGTGAAAACAACATCGAGAACCATCAATGCTATATTATTGTTATATTGCATTCGTCTTACGCTACCAAAGTAAATAAGATGTTCTAATAGCTAAAACAGTAAAGATCAGCTAATTTTAAAGACAAAATTTCTTCAGTGCACAATATTGTTCTTTTCTCTGAATGTATATATCAATGAGGGCAAAAGAATACAGGTTTCTTATTTTGGTCTAAATGCATAACACTGAAATCTTCAATCAGAGTAATCCAGGATGTGTATCACTTTCAGCAAACGAAGTATTATTATAGTGATCTAAGCTATATGATATGAAGGACATCTGATACAGGCCTTCTTAAACATGACAGTGTAATGCTTGTTAACGCAGGTTCGTTCTGGAAATATCAGAAGAGGGTTGTTGTCAGCTCCCTGAACATGTTCTCTTATCCTAGAAATGGAAGTTGAGACCATCAAGACCTGCAGAGATACTGTCTTGTCTCAAATCAGAAGAGGATGGCCTTTTTGCCTTTTTACTTTCTGGCCACAAGTTCACAATCCTTCGACTCCGTTCGGTTGAGCCAAATACTGTTGGGGAGCGCGGAATACCCCCAAGATCACGGCTATAGCGTATATGAGTAATACAAAAAAAACTTTTACTGTTCTAATCTAAGAGTAGAAGATCATACCTTTAGATTTGAACTTTAGATCACTTTGATTCGATTGCTCGATCTCAACCTTTAGCCTTCCGCCATATTTCCGAAAATACCTTTTTTCTCTCACAAGATGGTGGGATCTCTCGACCGACCTAGGGTTTCTTGTTTTTCTTTTTCCTCAAAAACGTTAACCCTAGCAACCAATTGAGAGGGTATTTATAGGGCTACAAAAGGGACCAATAGAAAATGACTTCCTACGTAATTAAATCTCCCAAATCTACCCCAGGTTAGGATTCAATTACGTAAATTACAATTCATTCTACTAAAGAATTATAATTGTACTCCTAATCATATTCGAATTTATATTTTCGAGCCTTAATATTAAATACTTATTATCTCCCCACGTTAAGATTACAGATATCCACCAATTAAATTTAATTACTGACAATATAATTTAATTGGCTTTTATTATCCTTGAGACTTATCCGCTCAACTTATTTGATGTATCGGATTCAAAATTCACTTGCAAGATTTGATACAATCAAAACTTATAAGCTTTCTCAAGGGGATATCATCAATCCAAATTAACAGGACGTGGATTCCTTCAACTATTAATATTCACCATATATATAATGTTATTGCCCAACCCACTAATTTTATTGACTCATAGAATCTCACTCTATGTGTAATCAAAGCAATAATCACTACATACACGTGTCTAGAAATAGAATTCGGATTAAGAGCATAAGTAATTATAATATTCATGAGTTTTAAATTATTTTATAAAGTTAGTATAAAATAATTAACTCAACTGGGTCCTGTTCAATACACACAGAGTGTACTAGCACAAATAGTTAGAATAAACCATTCCCTGTAGTCAAGACAGATCTACTAAAAATTTGTGCTACAGTTCTACTGATGGTGTATCCAATTCCATCTAAAACTGTGAACAATAAACTTGTATTCCAAAAGAACCGATGATCTAGTCTTTTGTGTGTAAGTCGTACTCTACACACTAGATCAAATACTCTTTGTAAATACTAGACACATGCACATATATAGTAAATGGCACACATTGCTCAAAATGAATTCTCATTAAAATATAAAGACATAACATAAAGCATATCTTTTAGTCTATATCTCTATCAAATACAACCAATGCCTTCCAAGATAGTCTTTTGGATAAATCCTACGTCACAAGATCAAACAAGAAAATGAAGGCTTTAGAACCATTAGATATTGGAAAGAGAATCTGGAAACCATAAATGAAAGAAGCTAATACAAGAGTAAGGACATATTTCTCTTGAAAACAAAATGTTACGAGTCCTTACCGACCCCTCCAGGAAGTTTTTGCATGATGACAGCAAATGCTGTTTTTCCATGATGACAGCAAATGCTGTCATCTGCTCTAATATGATAAAATTAATCATGGAAGTGTGGTTGGCAACAAATACCTGTATGAATTATGTTGTATTCAAATGCAAGTAACACAAGGCCTAACTGTAAGACTTAATTTAAATATATTGATCACGATATCAATATATTTATTATGATCGATAATTACCTTCAGCCATTATTATTAATGGTCTATCCGATGAGGGTAAGGAATTCGATCTTCCTTGTATCAGCTGCACGGGATCTCGATCTTCCTTTCTTTAGGGATCTCGATCTTCCTCCTTCGATGGATCTTGATTGATCTTCCTCCTCCTCTCGATGGATCTTGATTGAGTCCTCTCGATGGATCTTGATTGAGTTCTTCTAATCAACGAGCCATCGCATTCTGATGGTGTATGCCCTCAGGATGTGCTCTTGATCAAGGACTCAATGCCAATGCCTCCGCTTATTAGGTTTTTCTTTCGATAACCTTGTTGAAAACCTTAGGAAGGGTTTCCTATTTATACTCAATTCCCTTCATCGCATGCTCCCATCAAGCAAGCGTTCAACATTAAAGGGGGGGGGGCTGTTATCACTTCTTAATTAGAGAAACGCTAGTTAATAAAATAAGGACCATTAAAAGGCAACAGGTTATTACATTCTCCCACTTAGTCCGTATATTTTATCAACACTGAACAAGAAACTAAATACATGAATCATAGCGATAGGTCATCTATAATTGAGTATTATCTTCTATGTATTACAATGCATTCAATTTCTTTACCACTATTCCAAATGTGATAACATAACATAATGAATAAACCATATGTTTATTCAGAGTCCAAAAGAAAAGTTTGTCATTTCTCAAAAGTCATATAATGTGTACACCTGAATGAGAAATAAACAAATAATTGAAATAAGAGTTTCTTTGTACAAATTGTTATCCATACAATTATATCATGGAACCAACTCCCATTCTTATCACATGATCCTTAAAATTCTTAATTGGCATGCCTTTAGTCAAAGGATCAGCTATCATCAATTCAGTGCTAACGTGTTCTATGACCACTTTGTTTTCTTTAACACGTTCTCTTATGGCTAAATACTTAATGTCGATATGTTTACTTCGACTACCACTCTTATGGTTTTTAGCCAAAAATACAGCAGCTGAATTGTCACAGTACAGTTTAATTGGCCTAGTAATAGAGTCAACAATTCTAAGCCCTGAGATGAAACTCTTCAGCCATACACCTTGCGATGTAGCCTCAAAACAAGCAATGAACTCCGCTTCCATAGTAGAGGTAGCAGTCAAAGTCTGCTTTGCACTCCTCCATGATATGGCTCCACCAGCTAACATAAATATAAATCATGATGTTGACTTTTGAGAATCAACGCAGCCAGCAAAGTCCGAATCTGAGTAGCCCTCTATCTCCAAATGATCAGTTTGTCTATACATGAGCATGTAGTCCTTGGTCCCTTGAAGATACCTTATGACCTTTTTAGCAGCTCTCCAGTGGTCTAAACCTGGATTACTCTGATATCTTCCCAACATTCCTACTGCAAATGCAATGTCAGGTCTTGTGCAAACCTGAGCATACATTAGGCTTCAACAGCTGAAGCATATGGAATGTTGTGCATCTGTTCCCGTTCAAGTTCATTTTTAGGGCACTGGTTCAAAGCGAACTTGTCACCCTTCACTATAGGTGCAATACTTGGTGAACAATTTTTCATCCGAAATCTCTCAAGACTTTATTGATATAAGTTTCTTGAGACAATCCCAAAATGCCTCGAGATCTTTCTCTATGGATCTTAATGCCAATGACATAAGATGCTCACTCATATCTTTCATATCAAAATTTTTGGAGAGAAATTGTTTCACCTCATATAGCAACCCTTTATCATTGGTTGCAAGTAGAATGTCATCCACATATAGGACCAAGAAACAAATTTTTCTCCTACTAACCTTCTGGTATATACATTGATCCATGATGTTCTCTTCAAAACCAAAGAAAGAGATCACATCATGAAATTTTAAATACCACTGACGTGAGGCTTGTTTCAATCCATATATGGATTTCTTAAGCTTGCAAACCAAATGCTCACCATCACCAGAGGAAAATCCTTCAGGCTGTTTCATGTAAACCTCTTCCTCTAGATCTCCATTAAGGAATGCGGTCTTCACATCCATTTGATGTAACTCAAAATCAAAATGAGCTACCAATGCCATAATTATTCGGAGAGAGTCTTTCTTGGATACAGGAGAAAATGTCTCCGTGTAGTCGATTCCTTCCCTCTGAGTGAATCCTTTGGCAACGAGTCTTGCTTTATATCTCTCAATGTTGCCTTGTGAGTCTTTCTTTATTTTGAAGATCCATCTACATCCAATGGCTTTTACACCATCAGGCAACTCAACAAGATCCCAGACTCGATTAGATGCCATAGATTCCATCTCGTCCTTCATGGCATTGAACCACAAGTTTGATTCCTTAGAACTCATGGCTTGTGAAAACGTTTCAGGATCATTTTCGGCTCCAATGTTATAGTCAGATTCATGTAGATACACAACATAATCACTAGGAATTGCTGATTTCTTTATTCTAGTTGATCTTCTTAATGTTGTGTCAATGACCTCTTGAGGAGTATCTTGCACAACTGATTGTTGATGAACAACACGATCTTCTAGATTACCATCAGCTTGTGAAATCTCAATGACTGGTTGTTGGGCACTTAATTGAGTTTGAGGAGTGCTATAAATAACAACCAATCCCTCACTTGAAGTGGAAGCTGGAATAACTGAATGATCTTTCTCAGAAGAAGCCAAATACTGAGATTGATCACTCCCACTGATCAAGTCATTCTCAAGAAATTTTGCATTTCTTGATTCCACAATCCTAGTGTTGTGAGATGGACAATAAAATCTATAACCCTTGGACTTCTCAGCATATCCAATAAAGTATCCACTAATAGTCCTTGGGTCTAGTTTCTTTTCTTGTGGATTATAGACTCTTACTTCAGATGGGCATCCCCAAACACGTATATGTTGCAGACTTGGTTTCCAACCTTTAAATAACTCAAATGGCGTTTTGGAAACAGCCTTGGTTGGAACCCGATTCAATATATACGCAGCAGTTTTAAGAGCTTCAGTCCACAAGGATTTAGGTAAGTTAGAGCTGACAATCATGCTCCTTACCATGTCCAATAATGTCCGGTTTCTCCTTTCAGCTACACCATTTTGGTCAGGAGACCCTGGCATGGTGTATTGTGCAACAATTCCATTTTCTTCAAGAAACCGAGCAAACGGACCAGGTGCTTGTCCATTCTCAGTGTATCTACCATAATATTCTCCACCTCTATCTGACCTCACGATTTTAATTTGCTTGCCGCATTGTTTCTCTACTTCTGCCTTAAATACCTTAAAGGCATCTAATGCTTCGTTCTTATTATGAAGTAGGTAGAGATACATATATCGTGAATAGTCATCAATAAATGAGATGAAGTATCTCTGACCATACGAATCCATATCTGGGCTACAGATATCCGTATGTATGATCTCAGTATTTCCGAACTTCTCTTGGCATTTTTCTTGGACTTGTTGGTTTGCTTTCCCTTTATGCAGTCCACACAAGTGTCAAAATCAGTAAAATCAAGAGTATCAAGTACTCCATCTTTTACTAATCTTTTAATTCTCTCAATGGAGATATGACCTAATCTCCGATGCCATAAAATAGAGGAATTCTCATTTATAACACATCTTTTCATACCAGTTTGGGCGTGCATCACATTATAGGTGGTATTTTTTTTAAATTGATTTGGAAAAGATTGTCTGACAATGTACCATTCCCAATAAGCTTAGATTTATAAAATAAATCAACAGAGCTTTTATTAAAATTAAAGGAGTATCCTGCTGGTACAAGCCTTGACACTGAAATCAAATTTCTAGAGAAACTTGGAATATAAAATGTCTTTTCCAAATCCAAAACAAAACCAGAATGTAAAATAAGTCTGCACGTTCCAATTGCTTCCACATGTGAACCCATCTTGTTTCCTGAATAGATGCTTTGTTCACTTCCCAATGGTTTCCTTTGATTTAGAAAACCCTGCAAGGTATTTGAAACATGGATTGTAGAACCAGAATCAATCCACCATGTGTTATGACATATAACCAAATTGGATTCATGACATACGAATGAGGTTAGAGTACCTTTCTTGTCAAGCCAAGCTTTGAATTTGAGACAATCTTTCTTTATATGCCCTTTCTTCTTGCAAAAGAAGCACTTGGACTCCTTCTTGTCTTCTGTATGGATGGATACTTAACCCTTTCCTTTGCGTTTGGCTTTGGAAGCTATTGGCCCAGATGGCAACCCAAGAGGGGGGGGGGGGGTGAATTGGGTTCTTAAAAATTTAAGACTTTTTGAAATGTTTTAAACAGATTTGCTCAAGATGTGCAAGTGAGTGAAATTAACTAAGAAGCAATGCACAAGCAAATAATAAAGAGAGATAGAGAGAGAGAAAATATAGCACGCAAACACAAGATAATTTTATAGTGGTTCGGTGCAACCAACACCTACGTCCACTCCCAAGATTCACTTGGGTCCACACTATAATCTCCTCAGATTACAGTTGAGTTGTTTTCCAAGCTCACAACTCAAACTTGTTGTTTTTCCGGGATCACAACAAACCCAGCTGGTTTTACTCAGGCTTACCAGCACAAAACCCTACACGTTATTTTTCACGGGCTCACAACTAACCCAACACAAGCACTCTGGCTTGCAACGAGGTATATTAACCTCCACTGATTCAATCCACTGATTGAATCAGCAAACAATCAGAATAATAGTGTTTAAATAATGAAATGCTCCCCTTGAGCAAATATACAAATGAAGTATAAAATAAAGAGTTGAAAAGCCTGATAGTATTGCAGATGATTGTGGCTTTGGCTTTCTTCCTTCTTCTCTTTAACTCCTCTTGAAGTATTGAATCAGGCCTCAGCAAGATTCTTGACCGTTGAAAGCTTTGGAGTTGAGATGAAGCTTTTTCTCCTTTTGTTGAATGTAGAAAATCCTTCGATTTGATCTTTGAAAAGCTCTTGGATTTTCTTTTGACTTTTGTGGATTGAAGATCTGGAGCAGTCGGAACTTCCTCTTTGATTTCACTCCTTTTGAATCACTCTACTTTGAGCTAGAAGATTTTTCCAATAAGCTCTGTTTTTCCCTCTTTTTGAAAGATATTCTTTTCTCTCTTTTTGATTTTCAAATTGATATGATATGAAAAGAGCTCCTCTATTTATAGATTCTGCAAAAATATATCCGTTAGAGACAAGGAAAAATAGCCGTTATTCAAAAATCAACCGTTGGAGCTGAGTTGGCATCGTAAAAATTTCGCCCAGATTTGCTGGAGTCGACTCATGCTTTTCCCGAGTCGGCTCGAGCTCGTCTTACCAAAATAGAAATGTTTATAAAGGTTAGGGGTCGACTCGCCAGAAATAAAGTGTCGACTCCTGATAGTCGGGAGTCGACTCGTGAAAGGCTTGGGGTCAACTCGTGAAGTGCTCAGAAAAACACTCTTCTGGTGTCTGAGCGGAGTCGACTCGCACAGTCAGGGAGTCGGCTCGACAGAATCAGGGGTCGACTCGAAAATTTCGTGGGTCAGACAATGCTTTCTGTACACTGAGTGGAGTCGACTCTGAAACTCAGAGTCGGCTCCGGAACGTATCAAAAATCAGAAACTTTTCTGATTGACTTAAAATCGTTCCAGATTCATTTTAATTCATTGTTTTGACTTGAATACAATAAAATAGACATTTAGAATTGATTCAAGAACTAATCCAAAAACTTATTGAATAAAACATGAATTAAAATTTCTTTTCGAAAGTTTGAATATTTAGAAAGTTTTTTCAAATTGATTAGAGTCAAACTTTAACATTCTCATTGATTGTTCAAAATAAATTTGTTGCTCATTTACATAAACTCATTACATCTTTTAATAAACTCATGGCTTTTGTAATCATCAAAATCAAAAGGATTGGATCATATAATTTTTCTATAATCTTCCAACAATCTCCCCCTTTTTGATGATGACAAAAACATTGAGTATATGTTCATGATTGATTAGTGAATTTATTTTGTTTTCATAGTTAGGCTTAGGCTCCCCCTAATGAGGTAGCTCCCCCTATGAAACTTAATTAAATATCTCATTGTTTATCTCATTGATTACTTTGATTTCTTTCAAATATATCACAATCATAGAACTATAAAATTCTCCCCCTTTTTTGTTATCAACAAAAAGGTAGAGAAGCATAAACATTCATTCAAATAATAAGATTTGACAATTTCATTCATTCATTGAAATAAGGAAATCATTGAGTAATCAATATAGAGAATTCATTTCATTAAAAGGTCTAATACATCAAATGTTCAGTACATTGATTTCAAAATGAAAGCATAACAAAAACTTCAGTACATAACAAGGATTGAAAATCTAATAACTCAAAAATGAGTTCTTACAATCCTAGTTAAATGATCTACTATATTTTTCATTCCTTCAGATTGAATTCTACATAATCTTGAGTCTTCATCAAAAAGGTGCAAGCACTCTGAATCTTGTCTTGAAGCTCCGCGTTGCACTTGGCATATGTCTCTCCATCTCCGCATATATCCTTAAGTTCTTCAAAATATTTTTGAGATCACCACTTAAGGAGCTGAAGAAGAACTAAGAGTAGATTCATCTTAGAGATACGATCATCTAATGAATAAAGAGTCTCTTCAAATTCATAAATTTATTTTCAAATTCAGTTTTAAGTTTTTCAGATTGATCATCAAGTAGAGCTTTGAGTTGCATAAGTTGTTGATCTGAGAAACTGGCAGAAGATGATGAGGCTTGATCAAATGATGGAACTGGGGCAGCAGAGGCAGAAATCAAAGGGCTCGGAGGTGCAGGTGAAGGATGTCTAACAGAGGGTCCTGCAGCCTCAGCATCTGTAGCTCTATCTTCTGTCACTCCTTTCCTTTCCCATTTTCCATTCTTTTTATAAATCCCATCCGATGAATAGTTGCCAAAGCTATAAAAATCAGTGTGTCCAATTCTTCATAGGCTCATTGTCAGAAATCACTCCCTTGGCTTTGAAAAATCTTTGTAAGATCATGCCATAGGCAGACTTGACTTTCTTTTCCCTCCACAGTCTGCTATGTACCATAGTATCATCTGGGAAGATTTAGGCTTCCTGTCACTATGGCATCCATTACAAAATATCTCTCTCCGATACATAGTCAAATCTGCCAGTCTTAGGAAAGAGTATCCTACTGCAAATATTGTGAATAATCTAATTCCAAAGAAAGCTGATTAGCAAAAACTTCTTCAAATCCAACCACATCCCGGTTTAATAATCTTGATAAAGCTGGGCGCGGTCATCAGAAGAAAAGGTGGAAGTGCCAGATAAGGGTAATTCCAACAGTCTAGATAGAATCTGGCAGTAACAGATAGCCTGATGCCTCTCACATTGCTAACTAAACCATGATCTCCTCTAGACAGATTTTGTAAATTCCTTAACCAAAGAGGGATAGGTCGGGACACTCTAGAGAACAAATTTTCTCCCATCCCATCTCAATCAACTGTCTCCCAACAAGAAAACCCTCAGCCTCAAATAATTCAAATCCACCTTCCTACCCGTAGTAATGATCCTATCCGCTAGACGATCTACCTGGAGAAGTAGCAGCAGGTGAAGCAGTCGGAGTAGAAGCAGATGAAGTGGAGTCCGCGCTTGGAGAAGACTCACGCACCGGACGCCTCACCCTCTTCTTCACGGCACGCTTCCGCTTGACGCCGCCGCCGCAAGACTAGATCCTCTAGTTTTGGGTGCCATTGGATGATTGGAGATGATAATCAGGGATTTTTGGAGTTTGGAAGGTTTGGAAAAATCGTGGAGAGAGTATTTTGAAGAAATGGGTCGAATGAAATGAGCGGCGAGTCGACTCTGCCCTAGATAAATCAACTTGGGACCACTTCGAGTCGGCTCGCGCAAACCCAGGTGTCGACTCCGCACAGTCACAGAAAGGCCATCCGACATGGAGTCGACTCGCGCCGAGAGGGGTCGACCCGAGAGTTTCAGTCGAAACCGGGAGTCGACTCCGATACTGTCCGAGTCGGCTCCGAGACCATTTCAGACCAAAAACATGAAATTTCTGAAATGTGTCCGGAATATGATCATAAAAATTGATAAATAATCATTGGATATGAGTGAATCAATTAGATATGAATTCTAGATAAGATTTCCTTAAGGATCGAGATTTGAAAGAATCTTAGATAAAATTTCCTTAGGGGTTTCAAATTCATTCTAAAGGATCACAAATCCCTAATCTCCTCTAAGATAACAAATCTTTCTTCGCTTAAAGGTTTTGTAAAATATCAGCTAATTGTTCTTCAGTGTTAACATATTCAAGACAAATTTCTTCATTAGTTACATGTTCTCTTATAAAGTGATATCTAATTTCTATGTGTTTTGTCCTTGAATGTTGAATTGGATTTTTAGTTAAATTGATTGCGCTTGTATTATCACATTTTATGGGTGTCTTATTAAGTGTGATACCATAGTCTTCAAGTTGTCGCTTAATCCATAGGATTTGCGCACAGCAACTTCCAGCCGCTACATATTCAGCTTCAGTAGTTGATAATGCAACTGAATTTTGCTTTTTGCTAAACCATGAGATTAAGTTACTTCCTAAGAATTGGCATGCACCACTTGTGCTTTTTCTATCTAATTTACATCCAGCATAATCAGAATCCGAATATGCAATTAGATTTAATGTGGAGTCTCTAGAATACCATAAACCTACATTTTTTGTTCCACTTAGATATCTTAATATTCTTTTAACAGCTATTAAGTGTGATTCTTTAGGTTCTGATTGAAATCTAGCACATAAACATACAGAAAACATAATATCTGGTCTACTTGCGGTTAAATAAAGAAGGGATCCGATTATACCTCGATAATACTTTTGGTCAACCTTTTTACCTTCTTCATCTTTGTCCAGCTTGCATGAAGGACTCATTGGTGTTCCGAGGGGTTTCATTGATTCCATACCAAACTTTTTGAGTAGTTCTCTTGTGTATTTTGTTTGGTTGATGAAGATTCCCTCTTTGCTTTGTTTGATTTGGAGTCCAAGGAAGAAGTTGAGTTCTCCCATCATGCTCATTCAAATTCTCCCTGCATTAACTTGCAAATTCTTGACATAGAGAATCGTTAGTAGCACCAAAAATAATGTCATCAACGTATATTTGTACTACAAGTAAATCTTTACTTTTTCTTTTCAAAAATAGTTTTATCAACATTTCCTCTTGTAAAATCATTTTCAATTAAGAATTTACTTAACCTATCATACCAAGCTCTAGGTGCTTGTTTCAAACCATATAAAGCTTTGTGCAATTTAAAAACGTGATTTGAAAATTCGTGATCTTCAAAACCTGGTGGTTGTTCTACATAAACTTCTTCATTTATAAATCCATTTAAAAATGCGCTTTTAACATCCATTTGAAATAAGTTAAAATTCATATGACATGCAAATGCAAGTAATAGTCTAATGGCTTCTAATCTAGCTACTGGTGCAAAGGTTTCATCAAAATCAATACCTTCCTCTTGATTATATCCTTTTGCAACTAATCTAGCTTTGTTTCTAATTACTATGCCATTTTCATCTAGTTTATTTCTAAAAACCCATTTTGATCCTATTACTGAATGATTTTTAGGTCTTTCAACTAATGTCCATACATTATTTCTTGTAAATTGATTTAATTCTTCTTGCATTGCTAACATCCAATTATTATCTTTTTCAGCTTCTTCAATAGTTTTGGTTCAATTTGTGATACAAATGCAAGATGATTACTAATATTTCTCATATATGATCTAGTTCTTATTCCTTGAGATGGATCACCTATAATCAATTCCTTGGGATGACTATGAGCATATCTCCAGTCTCTTGGAAGATCTATATCATTATGATCAATATTGACATCATCGTCCTTATGTGAATCATCATCTTTAGCTTCTTGCTCATGATCTGAAGATACTTCAATATTAAGTTTTTCAAGATCTTTTTCAATTATGTTTGTATCTTCCTCATCATCAAGCTTTTCAGAACTAGATGCTAAAGACTCATCGAAAACTATATGAATGGATTCTTCAACTACTAAGGTTTTCTTGTTAAATACTCTATAAGCTTTACTAGTTGTTGAATATCCTAAAAAGATTCCTTCATCAGATTTAGCATCAAATTTTCCTAAATTGTTTTTACCATTATTATGAATAAAACATTTACATCCAAATGCATGAAAGTATTTTATATTGGTTTTCTTTCATTCCATAATTCATAAGGTGTTTTCTTTAAGATTGGTCTTATTAGGGCTCGATTTAAGATGTAGCATGCTGTGTTAATAGCTTCCGCCCAAAAGTACTTTGGTAGGTTACTTTCGCATAGCATGGTACGGGCCATGTCTTCTAGAGTCCTATTTTTCCTTTCAACTACACCATTTTGCTGTGGAGTCCTAGGGGCTGAAAAATTATGATTAATACCATTTTCAGTGCAGAAACTTTCAAATAAGTGATTTTCAAATTCAGTTCCATGATCACTTCTTAGAGATACTATGGTAGTGTTTTTCTCATTTGTGACTTTCTTGAAGAATTTCAGGAATATCGAGAAAGTCTCATCTTTGTGAGCTAAAAACAGTACCCAAGTATATCTAGAATAATCATCTACAATCACTAGACCATATTTCTTTCCTCCTAGACTTGTGGTTCTAGTTGGTCCAAAAAGGTCCATGTGAAGTAGCTCTAATGGCCTAGAAGTTGAAACAACATTTTTAGATTTGAAAGAACTTCTTGTTTGTTTTCCAAATTGACATGCATCACATATTTTGTTGTTTTCAAAATCTAGTTTAGGTAAGCCTTTAACTAAATCCATTTTAATTAATTTTGAAATAAGGTGTGTGCTTGCATGACCTAATCTACGATGCCACAACCAACTAATTTCATTTATGTTAGCATTGTCAGCAATTAAGCAATGATCACTCAAAGATAATTTTTCTAGATCAACCAAGTAAACATTGCCATGTCTATAACCAGTAAATACAATGCTATTATCAATAGAATTAGTTACAGTGCATAAGAAGATTTAAATGAAACATTAAAGTTTTTATCACATAATTGGCTTATACTAATTAGATTATGCTTCAAACCATCAACATAAAGTACATTATCAATAAATGTAGATGGAGTTATACGAACTTTACCAAGGCCCATAATTTGACCTTTACCATTATCGCCAAACGTAACAACTCCACCTTTCTTTTCTTCAGGGTGATGAATTCATCTTTGTCACCCGTCATATGTCTTGAGCAGCCACTATCAAGGTACCACTTTTTTTTGATCTTTTGGCTACAAGACATTCCTGCAACATAATTTAAACTTTATGTTTAGGTACCCAAGCTTTCTTGGGTCCTTCATGGTTAGTAGCAATAAAAATTGTTCCTTTCGGAACCCAAATTTTCTTTCCTTTAGTGTTTAATTTTTAATTATTTATGTTTTGCATTCAAAAGATTTATGTCCTTTTCATTACATTTAAAACAAGTATATTACTTTGGTTAGCTTTTACAAAAATATTTTTAAAGATTTTTGTTTTCTAATGTGTTATACCCTAAACCTGCTTTGTCAAAAACTGCTTTTTGACTATCTAAAATCATATTTAGTTTAGTTGAGCTTAGAGTAAATTTCTCAACAATGTCTTTATACTTTTTAACATCTTTCTTTAGAAAATCATTTTCATTAGAGATTGATTCTTTTTCTTTAATTAGATTTTCATTTTCAGATTTTACCAAATCAATCTTATGAACAAATCATTCTTTTCATTAAGAAGTGTTTCCTTTTATCTTTTAATCTTTAACTACAAGATTTAATTCATTTTTCTCTTTAATTAAATTTAAGTTTTCAGTTTTCAAAGATTTGTGTTTCTTTTTCAAAGCTTGAAATCAATCATCAATTCATTAAATGCTTCAAACATTTCATCAAAAGTAAATTCATCATCGGGGTTTCGGTACTTACCTCTTCGTTGTCGTCCGCCATGAAGCAAACATTTGCAACTTCTTTTTGTTCTTCTTCTTCGGAAGAAGACTCTTCACTGTCAGTCCAAGTTGCCATGTAGGCCTTTTTCTTTTTCTTGTAGGCCTTCTTAAGTAAAGGACAGTCATATCTAAAATGCCCTGGCTTTTTACATTCATAACATACTAAGGGCTCTTTCTCTTTGTCCTTTTCCTTTTCTTATCCTTTTCTTTTTCTCCTTCCATTTTTGAAACAAATCTCTTTTGGAAGGGCCTCCTTCTTTGCATAAACTTCTTGAATTTCCTTGCAAGGAGGGCTGTCTCATCATCATCATCCTCTTCATCATCGCTGCTGCTTATTTCCTTTTCCGCAGCTTTGAGGGCGATGGTCTTCTTCTTTCTTGACTCATCCTCATTGACATGTTGTTTAACTTGAAGCTCATGAGTCATTAGCGAACCAAGAAGCTCTTCCAATGGTAGGATGTTCAGATCTTTGGCTTCTTGTATGGCTGTCACCTTGGCTTCCCAAGTCCTTGGAAGTGACCTAAGAATTTTGCGAACAAGCTCAGAGTTAGTATATACTTTTCCAAGACTTTTCAAACCATTCACAATATCAGTGAATCTAGTGAACATGCATGTGATGGTTTCATTTTGTTCCATGGTAAATAATTCATATTTATGAACCAAAATATTTATCTTTGATTCTTTTACTTGGTTTGTTCCTTCATGTGTAATTTCCAACCTATCCCAAATTTCTTTTGCGGAATTACATGTAGAGATTCGGTTGAATTCATTAGAATCTAAGGAACAATACAAAATATTAATGGCTTTAGCATTTAATTGTGCCATTCTTCCTATCATTATCATTCCAATCCCTTTCGGGCTTAGGAACAATAGTGCCATCAACTACGTGTGTGGGTGTACTAGGTCCATTTATTACTCCCCACAATTCATAGTCAGAAGCTTGAATGAATATTCTCATTCTAGCTTTCCAATATGAATAGTTGGTTCCATTAAATAAAGGAGGTCTATTCGTAGAATGACCTTCAGCAAAACATGAACCACTTTGTGTTGCCATAAGGATCTTTAGCCCTTGATCGTGAGATCAAATTCTAAATGAGCACTTGCTCTGATACCAATTGTTGGCCCAGATGGCAACCCAAGAGGGGGGGGGGGTGAATTGGGTTCTTAAAAATTTAAGACTTTTTGAAATGTTTTAATCAATTTGCTCAAGATGTGCAAGTGAGTGAAATTAACTAAAAAGCAATGCACAAGCAAATAATAAAGAGAGATAGAGAGAGAGAAATATAGCACGGCAAACACAAGATAATTTTATAGTGGTTCGGTGCAACCAACACCTACGTCCACTCCCAAGATTCACTTGGGTCCACACTATAATCTCCTCAGATTACAGCCGAGTTGTTTTACAAGCTCACAACTCAAACTTGTTGTTTTTCCGGGATCACAACGAACCCAGCCGGTTTTACACGGGCTTACCAGCACAAAACCCACACGTTGTTTTTCACGGGCTCACAACTAACCCAACACAAGCTACCCAAGCTTACAACGAGGTACAACTACCTCCACTGATTCAATCCACTGATTGAATCAGTAAACAATAAATAACAGAGTTTAAATAAAAATGCTCCTCTTGAGCAAATATACAAAAAGTATAAAATAAAGGTTTAGAAAAGCCTGATAGTATTGCAGATGATTGTGGCTTGGCTTTCTTCCTTCTTCTTTAACTCCTCTTGAAGTATGAATCAGGCCTCAGCAAGATTCTTGACCGTTTGAAAGCTTTGGAGTTGAGTGAAGCTTTTTCTCCTTTTGTTGAATGTTGAAAATCCTTCGATTTGATCTTTGAAAAGCTCTTGGATTTTCTTTTGACTTTTGTGGATTGAAGATCTGGAGCACGAACTTCCTCTTTGATTTCACTCCTTTTGAATCACTTACTTTGAGCTAGAAGATTTTTCCAATAAGCTCTGTTTTTCCCTCTTTTTGAAAGATTTCTTTTCTCTCTTTTTGATTTTTCGATTGATTTGAAAAGAGCTCCTCTATTTATAGATCTGCAAAAATATATCCGTTAGAACAAGAAAAATAGCCGTTATTCAAAAAATCAACCATTGGAGCTGAGTTGGCATCGTGAAAAATTTCGCCCAGATTTGCTGGAGTCGACTCGAGCTTTTGGGAGTCGGCTCGAAGTCGTCTTACCAAAATAGAAACATTTATAAAGGTTAGGGGTCGACTCGCGAGAAATAAAGTGTCGACTCCTGATAGTCGGGAGTCGACTCGTGAAAGGCTTGGGGTCGACTCGCGAAGTGCTCAGAAAAATAGTCTTCTGGTGTCTGAGCGGAGTCGACTCGCACAGTCAGGAGTCGGCTCGACAGAGTCAGGGGTCGACTCGAAATTTCGTGGGTCGACTCGAACAGATGCACATTTCTGTACACTGAGTGGAGTCGACTCTGAAACTCTAGAGTCGGCTCCGGAACGTATCAAAAATCAGAAATTTTCTGATTGACTTAAAATCATTCCAGATTCATTTTAATTCATTGTTTTGACTTGAATACAATAAAATAGACATTTAGAATTGATTCAAGAACTAATCCAAAAACTTATTGAATAAAACATGAATTATAACATTTCTTTTCGAAAGTTTGAATATTTAGCTTAAAGTTTATTTCAAAATAGATTAGAGTCAAACTTTAACATTCTCATTGATTGTTCAAAATAAATTTATTGCTCATTTACATAAACTCATTACATCTTTTAATAAACTCAATGGCTTTTAGTAATCATCAAAATCAAAAGGATTAGATCATATAATTTTTCTATAATCTTCCAACAGAAGCTTTAGTCTTTCTCTGAGTGACTAAATATGTACTTTCTCCCATTTCTAAAATCAGCCTCCTTTCCTCTTGAACACACATGGTCAAAAGTTCATTAATTGACCATTTGTCCTTATGTGTATTGTAAGATATTTTGAAGGGACTATATTGCTATGGGAGTGAGCTCAAAATAAAGTGCACCAAGAAAGATTCTGACATCTCAACCTCTAGGGATTTCAACTGAGCCGCAATGTCCCTCATCTTCATGATGTGCTCACGCACACCTCCAACCGTAGTGAGCTTCATTGATGATAATTTTGTTATTAGGGTGCTAGCCATTGCCTTATCTGAAGACTCAAATTGTGCATCAATAGCCTTCAGAAGTTCCTTAACATTTTTGCACTCAGGAATTGAACCACGTATACTAGCAGAAATTTTAGTACGTATGAACATCATACTGAGGCAATTGGACCGTTCCCATCGTTCATACGCAGCAATCTCAGCCTGAGTGCTAGTAGATGTAACTGAATGTGGTTCATCCTTCCTGATAGCATAGTCAATATCCATGCACCCTAATTGAAGAAGAATTCTCTCCTTCCATAATTTATAATTATCATCACTTAAATCGGGAATGTCACATTTCAGATCAGAAATATTAACAGGCAAAATAGCTGCATAAAAATAAAATCATGTTCATGTAATTAAATTTGAGGCATATAACTTGATGTCATATTTTACCAATGTAAACATGCAATAACATGAATCAATAACATACAATAACTACCTGTGGGCTAAGTTATTATACTCAAATAGACTCATTAGCTTAATGATGTGACTAACAAATTATATTCCTTTCTTAATTCCTGTGGGTAATTAAGAAAATAATTTGTTATCGCATCCTAATTAATTATATTAGTGCAACAAAAATTCTTGTGGGATAAGATTCATTACATTAATATAATTAGTTATAATTAATGTCATCTAACCTTATGTGATCTTTGTAACTCAATATATAATTTTGATTAATCAAAGATGCCGTGGCTACTCCTCAATTAATCAACATCATATTGATCACATGACATTGAATTCCATTATATGCATATAGATTAACTAATTTAGCGTGATTATTAGGTAGTGATCTTAATCAACATAATATTTCCAAATCAAGATCTGAGTTAGTCAAATTGGCTAGGCCAGTGAAAGAGAAGTGGGGTTCCCCCCGTTGCTTTCCTTAGGTCAGTCAACGAAACCAATTAAGTAACCACAATCTCTTTACCTTTCTAGACACCAACTGACCAATAGACCTTGAAAGGATTTGCACTATGATTTTCATACTACCACCAAATTCATGCATAGAATAAATCTAGTACGCAGAACAGGAGACAACATTTCAATTATCTATTTAATGAATTTTAAAATTATCATCTTAAGAAAAATTTTTGTTAATTAAAACACGTCCGGCCGTAGCTCATTATTCCCTTGGGCCAGTCTATGCAAAACACGCATAGAGACTCAGGAGGCGTATTTTAATACAAAAATTTAAACTTAAGAAACAAATGATAAAAACAAATCATGTTACATGATTTAATAAAATATTAAACAGATAATAAATGCATTTAAAATTTAATCAATCCAGATTTTAAATCCCGTGAGAGAACGGAAAGACATAAGCGAGAAAAGCGAAAACTGAAACAGGCCACGTTTTCTCTCTTTTTTAATATGTCACCGCATGTGGTTATGGAAGCCACATTTCCACTGTATTTCTTTTCTTTAGTTTTTCTTTTCTTTAATGCTACGTTTCTTTTCTTTTCCTTTCTTTAATGCTATCTCTTTAATACCAAAAAGAAATCCGAGAAACCTTTAATGCCAGAAAGAAATCTTTAATAGAAAAGAAAAAGGCCACGTTTTGTTTCCGCAAAAAAATCGAAATCTGAGATAGGTTTAATGGTTTCTGTCAATTCCGTGAACAAAGATCAGAACTGATCGAAACCTGAGATCCGAAAAATTGAAAACGGAAAACACGCGGCATAAATTGCTTGAAAAGAGAAACTTGGATGGAAATACTCACAAAATAAGGCAGAGGTTTAAAAAGCTCTGATACCAAATGTAAGACTTAATTTAAATATATTGATCACGATATCAATATATTATTATGATCGATAATTACCTCCAGCCATTATTATTAATGGTCTATCCGATGAGGGTAAGGAATTCGATCTTCCTTGAATCAGCTGCACGGGATCTCGATCTTTCTTTCTTTAGGGATCTCGATCTTTCTCTTTCAATGGATCTTGATTGATCTTCCTCCTCCTCTCGATGGATCTTGATTGAGTCCTCTCGATGGATCTTGATTGAGTTCTTCTAATCAACGAGCCATCGCATTCTGATGGTGTATGCCCTCAGGATGTGCTCTTGATCAGGGACTCAATGCCAATGCCTCCGCTTATTAGGTTTTTCTTTCGATAACCTTGTTGAAAACCTTAGGAAGGGTTCCCTATTTATACTCAATTCCCTTCACCGCATGCTCTCATCAAGCAAGCGTTCAACATTAAAGGGGGGCTGTTATCACTTCTTAATTAGTGAAACGCTAGTTAATAAAATAAGGACCATTAAAAGGCGACGGGTTATTACACTAACAACTAGTATAATATGCACAGTAAAAAGCTGCTTAGGGGGGGTATGTTGGTATGCGGTCCATGATACTTGAAAACTCCTGTCCATGAAGCAAAAAAAATACACTGCATATCATCTCAACCAACTTTCTTTGTATCGTATTCATTAAAAAAGGAAACGCAGTTCATCATTTTCATGCTCTAGGTTAATAATTTAGCCAGAAAAATTGACTGTATATCAATAAATAATTTAGCCTCAACCACATGACCAGATACAAAGATTTGAGCCAGATTCGTGCCTAATACGCCAGATCTTGGCATAGTCCCGCAGGTTTCATCCTAAGGTGGACTCCGATTCAGGCCCAGATTGGCCCATTAACATCCCCATTTATGGCAGTAAATCCTTGGACAAATTGCCACCGTGAAATGGATGACCCTCGGTGCAGCAGTCACGTTTGAAAGAATTTTTGACACCTTGGTTGGAGGTTCTTGCTGTTGTAGCAGACACAGGATCTCATTCATTGCAAGGACTTGAAATCTTTTATTTTTTTACCCCTATTCCTCTTCATGTCATTGAAACTACACCATTAGATATTGGTCTTTTTTTTTTTTCTGGTATGATGTCAAAGTAAGATAAATTTTAAGTCATGAGCAGTCAAGTTCCTATACACTTTCTAAATTATTCTCTCACTATAAGATACCATAGGTAACATTTTTATTCATTCCCTAAACATCATGGCATGGTATATTATATGTGGATTTAAATATTTATTCTGTGGCATGATGTTTTAGAGTTATATGATGTCTTATTTAATAATTTTTATATTATTCTACAGTTTTACACATGTAAATATCATGTCACTTCGATTTTTTTATATAAAAAACACTCATTTAATACTAGAATAATAATTTTTCATAGAGTTCATAATTTATATGTTTTAGAAAATTATAGCCATCTTCTTTCACTGCTCATTTAATGTTATGCCAAATTCCTTGTTTAAAACATTGTGGTTTATCAATGATTAATTATTCTAAATAAGTAAAAATAAAATTCAATTTTAATAATAAAACTACATATCATTTCACTAAAGCAATCACCATTTAAACCTTATACATTCTTGGCAGTTAGCCAAGAATTATTACAATTTATAAAAATAAAACAACACAAATTGAAAACTAAATTGCAAACCAATGATCAATTTACATTGGTAGTTATGCAAACTCACCGTCAGTGTTACTGCACTCTACTTTTAAGAAGAACATACATATATAGAGGAAATCCCATCACCATGAATTGAACTTTGGACCCTTCATTAATTCAAGCAAGCTCCACGAGAGGTGCCACCCACTGGTAATCAATATTCAAATGTTATTTTGCCAACCGGGTGTAGCTACTCTATTGGTGCTTGGTGCTGTTGATTTGCTGCTTATAGCTTAAAATGGAGACGATCGCTTGAAGGAAGGTGAGGACGAGGAGAATAGCAGCTGCGATTACAGAAATGATTGCCCATGGATTACAGAAATAGTCATGCATAAGTCTTGCCCGCCATCTGTGCCAACTCCGATTGCAGTAAGCATTCACATCCACGAACAATCTATTGAGGTAATGTTGTTTAGGAATCAAAAGGTCTTTGCCCAGTCCATTGAAGACATTTGCAATGTCCGCGTCAGTGCCAAGCCAGCGTTCAACAATCTTCTCATGACCAAGCACAGCGACATCACTTTCAGTGTTGACGATAGAATCCATGAACATCGAGTAGCAGCTGATCTGCATGTCGTCTTCCAGGTAAAATTGCTCCAAGGCAATGAAGTTTCGTAAGATGAGGTTCGTGAAATTATGGACGCTGATGGCTGGAATTTTGAGCACCCCATTATCAAATGAAATGTCTAGAAAGTTGCGCGCTTTGCTCTTCTTGATCTTCGCTCCAGCTTCCACGAGTTCTGTCGCAGAGGGAATGGAAAGTAATGATGTCAGCGGGAGTGGTTCTTTATACTTTGGTGTGTTGCTCTCGTTCTCCCGCGGAATGCTCAAGATCCACTCATGGAACAAGTGTAGAATATGGACCACCTCGAAGTGTTGTTCTGGTGCCATAAAATCCCCCATGTTAAGTGGGAAGGTGTCGTGCAAGAGTTCAAGAATGGCATTCTGAAGGTCTAATAAGCTCTTTAGCCCTGGTATGTTCAGGACACCAAGAACAGGTTCGAAGATGAAGTATGGAATCTGGTTTTCGATCAGGAGCAAATCCTGAAGGAGAACGAGCTTGGACCAAACATTGAGCTGACCCTGGAGCTCCTCGGCCATCGGACGATGGCCGCTGAAATATTGGATAATGAAGCAGCCTTCGAGCAGTAGCATCTCTGTAAACTTGTGGCTTTCCATGTCGATCACTTGAGAGTAGTAGTTTCGGGCTTTCTCCTCCATGTCCGGCATCATGTTTAGCAACAGGTGGAGACCCTCCTTCGGAGCGAAGGTGCACTACTTTAAAATTTAAATATAGCAACTCTTTTTTACCGACACTTTAGAAAGCGTGAAAAATTTATTAAGTCTACCGACGCTTTTTAAAGCGTCGGAACAATTAACGCTATCTCTCTCTCTCGGAGTTGTTGGCACCTGACGTCCTGGTGGCCTCCAGCCGAGCACATCACGTGGTGCATATCATACCAATAGTCCAACTTTTTTCCAACTGTTATGCACGGAGCTCCAACCACGAGGACGTCTGCCTCCCCCTCTCTAAATCACCACCGTTCATCCTAGCAACCGGACAAACCACGGCCCACTGGTCCAGTAGATCTGACAGCAGACCATAAAAATAAGCCATCATCATCGATGCGGTCCACTCCCACTCCAAGCGGAAACGCTAAAGATTTTTTTCCCCCTCCTTTTCTGGTTTATTTTAAAACACTCATCCATTAAAAAAAAAAAAAAAAACTGGCAGTAGCCCACATGTCCTTTCAACTCGTCGTCCGCACCGCTCTTGGATCCCATCGCACTTTAAATTTTTTTTATTCTAGTTTTAGTAGTGGAGATATTTTTAACGTGGACTTGGGTGGCAGCAGCACCGCCCAGGTCCCAAAACAATACGTGGATGACAGCTAATTAATAGGCAAGTCTTTATTTTGTTTTATTGGACCCGTTTTCCGTTTCCCTTCTTCCTTCAAATTTCTGGCCCTTTAACTTATCCGTTACCGTTAGCCCACCCTCTCTCTCTCTCCTACTTTGTCCCCATCCGTCCTTTACTTTTTTTTTTTTTTTTTTCTTTCTTCTATAAATCTTTTCAAAGCCATTACTTATCCTCTCCTTCCATGGCCTCTCTTTGTTTCATCTTCCTCTGTTCTTAGCCCATTTTCCACGCGCGGTCTCCGACTTTAACCTTTCTATAATTTAGTTTTAAAAAAAAAAATTTAGGCCCTCCCCCCCCCCCCTTCTCTCTGGATTAAAAAAAATTTAGTCCCCCCCCCCAAAAATTTCTAATTATTGGCCCACCATGCACCAATAATTAGGAACCAACCCCCAGCACCAATATTATTAATTAGCACTGACGAGCCAACCATGCACCAATCCCCCAGCACGCACATCGCCCCAAACCTTGAGCTAGCAAGGCTATTCGGAAAAGAGACACGTTGGAGGGTTTATGGTGGCCGGAGACATGCGGTGAGCGACGGAGGTTTCATGGCGAAGGATCGGAAGTTCAAAGAAAGACGAGGGTTAGTTGTGGAGATGTTATGGGGAAAGAGAAAATAAAGCTTTATTATATAATAGGCATAATATAATACCCGGTTCAAATGAATCAGATTTGGTTCAGATGAACCAGGCTTGGTTCAGATGAACCAAGCTCCTGACTTTTGGGTTCCCCAGACTAACGCTTCGCTCCAAGCGAAGCGCTTAGTCTTCCAGAAAACCTCCGATCTGAGGCGCTGCGCAGGTGAATAAATAGGGAGGAGAAGGACTTCTTCCTTCACGCTGGCGCAGGTAATCCCTGCTACTGAGAGAGAGAGAGAGAGAGAGAGCCGGGAAGAGAGAGAGAGAGAGAGCCCAAGAGGGAGATAGCCTAGCCGGAAGAGAGACACAGGGGGAGACTTCGGGCTTTGATCTCGCATCGAATCCACCCTATTGGCGGCTTTTCGTCTTCTGATCCAGGGAGCCCCAGAACTCTTCGTTTCCTGAAAGCAGTAGCAGCGGCAACGATCCGAGCAGCTTTGAAGCAAGTGCTTTGAGTTGGCCAAGACCCCTCACTCGAACCAATGGTTTATGGGCGGGGCTCCAGTGGCAAGCACGAGGTTTGGGAACTCACATTCTCTGCTGCAATTGGTGGTCTGTTCCCGGCTGAGCTTTCAAGTTCATGGGGTTCCAGATGCAACTGCTTATGGGCCTGCAGCTGGTTTCCGTATGGGTATGCGCATTCATTTCATGGAGGGCATGCTCATGGGTTCCCACGGCATGTACCTCTGGGCAGCAGGCGGCCGGGCGCTTTTGTTTTGGAGGATGCGATGCAATATCTGCCGGCCATGTTCCCGTCCCCTGTTCGGTGAAACAGGGGATCGGGTGGAAGGGTTTGAACCGGGCCGGCTGGGCCGGCCGGTTCAGGCCTTTTGGGCCGTGCTGTGAGCTGATTTTTGGGCTGGTTTTTGGGCCCTGTAACGGGCCGAAAAATATAAAATAATTATATGGTTGGAATCTAGGTTGAATCTAGTTTCTGGGATGATTTTACTTCCCCATTTGAGTGAGTATGGTGAGAGATATTCGAGTCCGAAGTTGGGCCCGTGGATTGGTCAGGGTAGAGTCTTAGGAATCATTTCATTATCCAGATTTTAATCAATTAATTGTGTAGGTACCCCGACATCTGATTAGCTGATATATCTGTTGGATTGCGTGCGGAGGTAAGTAAGCCAGTTATCAGTTTATTAAATAATTTATTTCAGGATATGCGTAGTTAAATTATGAATTGTGATATGAAGAATTGTTATTGGCTAAATTGTAAGTAGATGAATACATGGCTGTTTATGTGCTATGATTTCGTGTGGGGATGCTATGCATGAGAATGCAGTTAGTATGACATTGATGTGATATATTACATGCAATTGTTCAGTAAGTATAATCCACTGTTTTGCTACATGATTGATGTATTGATGTATTGATGTGATGTGAGGTACTGTTATGTGTCGCCGCGGCTCTCCTTTGCTCTGTCATACCACACCACATCTAGAGGATGTGTTTTGATGATTATTGCCACGCACCTACACATCTAGAGGATGTGCTCAGAGGAGGCATTGCTGGCCGTGGGACATATCTATATGTGCCGCCGCGGTTCACCTTTGTTAGGATTGCTTTGAGGTGGCACCACACATATAGAGTATGTGTTCTGGTGGACCATGATATTGAGATATTGCAGGGCCGTGGGTCACATTTACAGTTACCATTGAGAGTATAAACAGTGGGTTTACTTATATAGTATAATTGAGCGGTTATGGATGCAAATGATTGGTATTATATTCATAAGTGCCGCCGCGGTTCTCCTTTGCTATGGCCATACACATCTAGAGGATGTGCTCAGATGAGGCATTGCAGGGCCGTGGGACACGCATGATATAATACTTACATTGCATAATGGAGTGATTGTGAATGCAAAAGAATGAATTATATTTATATGTGCCGCCACGGCTCTCCTTTGTTATGGGGCATTGCAGGGCCGTGGGACACATATAATATAATATAACAATGAATTGTTTATATGCACTGATAATTTGCTATGATATAATACAACAATGATGAGTGCAAATGATTTGAATTATATTTATATGTGCCACCGCGGCTCTCCTTTGTTATGGGGCATTGCAGGGCCTTGGGACACATATGATATAATATAACAATGATGGGTTTACTTACATTGCATGTTTGAGTATTTGTGAAATGTTTATGCATGCAGATCATTTATATGCTTATTGATTGCTATGCTATGATTTGACTGTATAACATGGTTTACTTACTGAGTGTAATCTCATAAAATATTATAATGTTTTTGCTACAGGACCATGAGATTTGAGAATAACATGTTGGAGTGATGGACCTCAACTCAAATAAAATATAGATTTTGTTTTATTGCTATACCAGTGTATTTATGTGTAGGGCTTGATGCCCAGACTATATTATTGTGGTGTGTAAGGAACCATAGGTTCGTTGGAGCTTCTATTTAAAATAAAGTGGATTCATATGTTGATGTAACCCCAGTAATGCTTATGTGTAGGGCTTGTAGCCCAAATCTTTAGTTATGGATTGTATTAAAGTCATGGACTTGAATGATATATAGGTTGTTGCTTTTCTTGAATTCAGTGTCATGTTTCGGGACGCCTTGCGTGCCCGGCACGCGGCGGGTTGTCACCCTAGCTCAAAATTTTTGGGTCTGGGGCGTGACAGCTTTTATGGTATCAGAGCCCAGGTTATGACCTAGGGACACGGACATATTGACATGATAACAGGTAGAGAACTTATGACCCTAGGGACACAGACATATTGACATGATAACACGTAGAGAACATATTTTGATGACATTATACTTAGAGACACCTGACACTTTAGTTTATGATATTAACCACATCTAATTTAAGAAAATAGTTATGGCTCGCCGTACTAGGAGCCAACTGTATGAGGAGGACTCTCTGGCCGGTAATGCTGATCAGCTGGTGGGTTAAGGAACTACTGGAGGTATGGCCCCTGCCAACCCAGTAGGAGCTGAGCACCAGCGATTCCAGTCCGAGATGCTTCAAGCTCTCTCGGGTATGGCGCAGTCTATGCAGGACATGCAGCATCAGAGTGCGCAGCGGAAGCATGGTGGGCCCATAACCCACAGGACCCAGGTTATGATCTTAGGGACATATGCATATGACACTCTAGGCAAAATACTTGGATGACATTGAGACAATTATGACTTTCAAGGAATTTCATGAATTATGCTTTGGAAGCTTGAAATTTAAAGTTTATCAAGAATTACAAGTTTGATAGGAATTGAGAATGAACCATCGCAAGCCAATGATATTATGTGGGCTCCCTGGCTGGTAGCCTTGATCAGTGGGGAGGTCAAGGGGCTTCTAGAGGTTTTAGCTCCATTAAACTTGTTGGAAATGATTCGTAGCAGTTTCAGACCTTTAAATAATATGGAGATGAAATTTTAATTGGATATGCAATAAAAGATAGATGAATATATGGAATAAACATAGTAGTGGAAAATTACAATTGATGACTAATATGACTAAGATATCATCATTATGTTCATATCACAATTGAGTACTTTCTGAATTCAAGTCTGGATGGATAAATTATCAATCAGCCATGAGTGGCATATCAAGGAAAAAGGAGGGAGATGATTTATCAATTATGGATTATGGTTAAGGATACATGTTATATCACTTTCAAGTCATGATGAGATCACTATAATTTTCTAATTATGTCTTTTGGATGGTAAGTGCATTTCCATTCTTAATTGACTTATAAGTCATGTATCCATCTGAGCTAGATCAGTGAGGTCACTTTGAGTTATTCGAAGGGTTTAATTAGTTGGTCATGTTATGAATGAGACATTGCATAATCTATAGATGATTTTGATAATCATTGGTAACAAAATAATCAGATTTGAATCATTTAAATCATTGAGAATAAACTGACCTATTTAAAGAAAATTGATTGGTTATGGTGGTATTATTGATAAATATGAAGGAGATAAATTAATCATACTGATGATTAGTGATGGCACTATTATTCAAAGAAATTAATTACGATAATTATGAAAGATATCTTAAATGATTGGCATAATGTTCATTGATGTTAGCTTGAAGTATTCAAGAGTGAAACCAAGTATATTATGATGATTGATATAAGTGTCGTAATGATTAATGGTACATTCAACTATTCAAGAGTTGAGAGAGCATTGAAAGAAAATTATCTTATATCTAATTCACAAGAATTTCGAACTGTCTTATCAAGGAATCGAGAGTACCTGATATGTTGCTAACCTTAAGTATGGAAGACATTATACATGTAATAGACAACTGCAGAAACCAATAAGATTTTAGATGTTATACTGTGAGCCTGTGTGATGGATTTAGAAAGTGCTTGGTATAGCTTCATACCCTTAGTGAAATTGCTTATTTAATGATTACCAAGCCAATATTCAAATGGATTCATTTTGTTGATATAAGGTGTAAAATTTTTGAGATGAAGTGTGAGAGAGAAAATTTTGATTACTGAGCTGGTTTAACAAATATGAGAAAGTATCAAAGCAGCTTCATGTAGCTCAGAGTTAATAAAAAGTTATGTTGATGTTAAACAGAAAGATTTGAAATTTCAGGTTGAAGATCATTTGAAAATTTTACTAACTAATGATGTAATGAGATTTGTGTTTAGAGGTGATTGAGTCCTTAATATTGGGCTATTTGAGATTTGATCAAGGAATAGGAGGTGGCTTATAGCTTAGCACTGTCTTACTCTTTGGGGTGTTCAATGAGTTTCATATCTTTAGGAGGTATATTTCAAACCCCGTTATGTGTTAGAACTTGAACCGATTTAGTTTAAGAAAGAATTGACCTATGAAGATCATTCTTGTGCACATGGTGGACCGCAAGGATTAAGTTCTGAAATGGTGTAATATTCCTATGTCAAAATTCAGCGGAGTAATACTCTGAGAGGGAGGCTTCTTGGGAGTGGAGGATGAAATTAAATCGAAGTATCCATAATTAATTATCTATTTAAGATTGTTGACTTTTGAGATTTATAGTATACCAATTTCGAGGCCGAAATTTTTATAAGGAGGGGAGGATGTAATACCCGGTTCAAATGAACCAGATTTGGTTCAGATGAACCAGGCTTGGTTCAGATAAACCAAGCTCCTGACTTTGGGTTTCCCAGACTAACGCTTCGCTCCAAGCGAAGCGCTTAGTCTTCCAGGAAACCCCCGATTTGAGGCGCTGCGCAGGTGAATAAATAGGGAGGAGAAGGACTTCTTCCTTCACGCTGGCGCAGGTAATCCCCTGCTAGAGAGAGAGAGAGAGAGAGAGAGAGAGAGAGAGACGGGAAGAGAGAGAGAGAGAGCCCAAGAGAGGGAGATAGCCGGGAGAGAGAGAGAGATAGCCGGAAGAGAGACACAGGGGGAGACTTCGGGCTTTGATCTCGCATCGAATCCACCCGCGGCTGTTCGGTGGCGTCTTCTGATCGGGAGCCCCAGAACTCTTCGCCTGAAAGCAGTAGCAGCGGCAACGATCCGGGCAGCTTTGAATGCAATATCTGCTTTGAGTTGGCACAAGACCCAATCGTTACCCTTTGCGGCCACCTCTGCTGGCCGGCCCAAATGGCTCCATGTTCATTCCCATTCTCGAGTGCCCTGTGTGCAAAGCCGAAGAGGGCTAGTCCCTCGTATGGACGAGGCCCTCCGCCCCCGCCTCGCCGGCGCCCCCCCGTTCCGCTGGGCGGCCTGCCGGGTCCGGCCGTGGTGGGGGGGCCGTGGCCGCCGGCACCTTCCGCGCGGTGGTGGAGCGAGAATTGAGGGAGAGATGCGGCCGAGCGGCCGGCGGCCGGCCCGGCCCGGCCCGGCCGGCCCTCAATTTGGCCGGGCGGCCCGGCCGCCGGCCATGTTCCCGTCCCCTGTTCGGTGAAACAGGGGATCGGGTGGAAGGGATTGAACCGGGCCGGCTGGGCCGGCCGGTTCAGG